>JAUBOD010000279.1:5004549-5054222 GCA_032353885.1 Nothura maculosa | reverse complement strand
CGAGCGCGCAGCGCCCGCACGTCGCAGCGCCGCGGCGGCGGCGGGGCCGGGCAGCGGCCGGGGCATGTGGATGTTGGCCGTCGTCCTGCTCCAGAGCGTCTCGCATGGTGAGCGCGGGCGAGCGGCGCGGAGGGAGGGCGGCTGCGGGAGCCGCGCCGCGGGGAGCCGCGGGTACCTGCGGCAACGCGCGGGATGAGGGAGCGCTTGGTGGCGGAGCGCTGGAGGGGACTCCGCTCTCCGCCCGAGCCTGCCGGAAAAGTGCAGGGTTTCGCCAAGTGCCGTGTAAAGCCATCGGAGTGCACTGAGATCATTTGCACGGCTTTTACCTCGAGCTTTTGCATTTAGACTCTCTTATTCTCTCTTTTTTTCTCTCTTTCTCTCTTTTTTTTTCCCTCTCTCTTTTATTTCTCTTTTTTTTTCTCTGTCTTTTTTTTTCTCCTTTTTTTTTCTCTTTTTTTTTTTCTCCTTTTGGGTTTTATTTGTACTATGTTTTAACCATTTTTTAAAGAAAAAAAAAACATTTTAAATATACTTCCCTTCAGTCCTTCCCCCGAAAGGTACCTGCTACGTATATATATTTTTTCCTCACTCATTTATGTTAAAATATGCACTGATAAGCATTACATCATCTGAAAAATGTCGAAGACTCACTCAATTACAAAGTTAGGAAGAGAGGATTTGAATGCAGATGTAATAAGGATAATTTTTTTCCTCTCTCTTTTTTTTCCTTCTTCATTTTGCAAAGTCTTTGCTAAAGAAAAAAAATGTACTTTCTGCATGTTTTCATTGATACTAGGTAAGGATTTTTTGGGGGAATATTTAGAACTGCCGGACTGAAAACTATGACATACGTAGAAGTGTGTTTAAATTATACGTCTTAACATGGACACAAGTGCTGCAGTTTTAAGGGCAGAAACCCAATTTGCCATAGCGTGATTCTAGCTGCTCTGTTCTGTTGCCGCCTCCTCCTTCTCAGACCTGGGAGCACAGCATTGCCTGTAATGCATTACATCCTGACAGTGAAAACAGAAAGATTAAGCACACAATTTTCAAAACAGGAAAGGCAGGTAGAATAGGAAAACGCTGCTTGTACTGAATAAATGAGAGGAAAGCGCAGGGGAAAGTGTAAGATCTTCCTGGAGGAAACAAATAATGGAACGTCTAAGCAGAGGGCAAGGAATGAATGCTGGATGAGGGTGCCTTCACATCTACTTAAGTATATGCTGGATGAGAAAATGCATTGACAGGCATGGCCAGTCCAATGCGAATTGCCAGATAGACCATAAATTAGGAGATGAATCTCAAGTATGTGTTTAGGGCTAGCTTAAAACGCTTCCGTATTTTGAGTACCAGAGAATAAAAAGTGATCAGAAAAACCCCAGATCCGAAATGTTAAAATTTAGCCCTTCTTCTAGCAGTAAGACATTTGCAACAAGCTCAAACATAAGGAATTTTATTTATTTATTTATTTATTTATTTATTTATTTATTTACTGCAGGCAACACTGTGCCTTTTTCTGTGTCCTCTGCAGGTAGGTGCCTTACAGGGAGAGATTTGTTGTTCATAAGATACCACCACTGTGCAAGTCTGTTATATTCTCTTACTTCTGCTCTGTGTTGCTGCACAGTGGAGAACACTTTCTTTCTTGAAATCTTCTACCTTTTAAAAAAGAAGCATTTATTTTTGTACCTTCTATGCCAATATAAGCTGTACATCTTAAGCAGTTTACCTCCTCAAGACTTGCTGAAGAACAGAGTATTTTTTGCTTAATGAAACTGAAATCACTTTAACTTATTCTTGCATATATGAAACCAGTAGCAATTTTGCTTTCCATAACCGTGTGTTGTGGGTCACAGTCAAACATGAATTTATGTTCCAATTTTTTTTTTCTGAATTTAATAGTATTATCATGTAAAAGATCAATGCATCTGCATACATTCTGCCACAGAGCAACAACTGTACATTTGTACATCCAGACGCCTAAATAAAGTTTTTATATATACAATACTATTTCAGAATAAAAGAAATGTGGAAATATGTAATGGATGTTCAGTGATTCTTTCCAAACTTAAGAAGTAGGATTTCCTTTTTTCATTCTCATTATCAAAGTACAGAAGAGATACTATGTATCTCTTAAAAGGATATTTTTGAAAATGGCACCTACCTTCCTACATAACAACGTCTAAAATTGGTGGGTCTTATTAGTAATATTTATTTAATTTAGACCATCATAGCAGAGACGCAGACTTGGAGAACTGTATGTTTAAAGACTAGAGATTTCAGTGCAGCATCTTTCTCATCAGATATGTATCTCTTTGAAGGAAATGACAGTATATATAAATAGAAATGTTGCATATACATTTCTTTGCATTAGTCTATCTATAACACTAGCTGAGTTCCACTGTGTGGGAGGGAGCCTTTTATGACTATTTATTTGGGGGGGAGGGAGTTAGGGAGCAGGAAAAAGATTGTTGATGCTTGACTTATGCTATTGCTTTTTCTGAGCTCCTTACAGAGCCATAGAACCTCTACCTGAAACACAAGCACATGCATGAGTGGTATTCAATTATGTATAATATCTCATTCTAATTTAAACTTTAAAATTCATCTGTCATGTGAGTTTTATCATGTTTTTTGTTTCTTTTTTCTTCTTTCTTTTTGAGGGAAGAAATAGCTAAAAAATAAATCCACATATGACAGACTTAACCCTGTTATCAGTCATCATCTTGGGCTAAATTTATGCTGAAAATAGTGGCAGTCATCTGATTACCAGTGGCAGGATTGGGCTCCATATTTCCCTACAGTCACTCAGCACAAATACATTTTGTCAAATTAGATATGAACTGTGCCGCTGGGTAGGCTTTGTGGCTGTAAAATACCTTCCTTCTGGGGACAATAAAATACTGACATGCTGTTATATCCAATTAGTACTTCTGAAACCCGAAACAAAACCTTCCAAAATATCTGATTAAAGTTGCTTTTTTTTTCTTAATTTTTGTAAAGGCTTCAAAGTCTCAGCACTGTGAGTTTCTTGAAATTCAGGTAACAAGTACCATTAACCATAAATGCCATGTACTGTGGCCTCAGTAAGTGCATGGGGCTGTAAATACATCAGTGGGAGCTATGCAGCTAAATGCACCACTTTGAAAACATGCAAGCCTGTATAGGTGACTATACTATCCTTCCATGTTACTGTAAGCATTCTGGAAGCAAGCATGCATCTAACAGTGCTTATGGAAAAGATCACCTGTACCAGGTCGTAATCAGGAAGGGCCAATTCCATTGACTGAAGAGGAGGATAAAGAAGAGGGTAGGAGAGTTTGGGAAGGGAGAATGACCTGCTTCAATATACTGACTTGTAATTACTGTGGTAAACTTGGTTCAGAATTAGAACTGGAAGTGCTGTTTTCATAAATGAGTATTATTTGGTAGTGTTTAATAGCTGGCAAAAGTATGTTGATGCCATTGATGTATTTCTCATGTGTTTGTTGTCCCCAGATGTTCTCCTGAAATCAATGGAGCACCAGAAGGCACACAAAGCAGTACAGATGGTGCCATAAATAAATTTCCTTTAAAATGATTTCCTGTTTCAATCCATAAGTCCAGAGTGTACATTTCCCTACTGTATCTATCAAGATGGGCTTTAGTAGCATGTTAGAAACCAAGAAGAATAAGAAACACACTGAACTGAGAAGCAGAGGTTAGAGTGAAGAATAGGTAGTGAAAGGATTGATGGTGCAAAGGATACTGCCCAAAGAAAATGGTGGCTCTCACTGTTGGACCAAAACATGTAAGGAAAAGAGCAAACTTTCTCTAAAAGTCTCTTGCCTGCATGCGTGCCTTATGCTGCATTATGATTTGTGTAACCAAACTCCTTGCTGTAGAAGTTTTATTGCAAAGGCGAACAGTGTTTAGCTTGGTATATGTTTGTGGACAGCACAGGACAGCTGATACAGTTTTAATCTGTTCCTATCTGAGCTATAAATAGCTATTCATCACCAAATGTCAAACAGGGAAACTTGCTTTAAGTAGGAGGTCAGCACACTGGAAATCTCGTCTCGGTTTTTGTGCTGTGGGCAATGTGTCAGAGCGCAGTGATTCCTAGGTTTGGGGATGGTTGGTTGTTGTGGTTTTTCTGGCTTTGGACTGGGCAGCGTGATACTGCTCCTCCATGCTAGTAAGCTGATGCCACCCAACACTAGTGGGCAGCAAATCACACGAGTTTGGCAATATTTCTGAAAAGCAGTGGGAACAGATGGTGACTGAAGGGGGCATTTTGTCTGTGTTTTTGTATTTGTGATCACTCAACTTTTCAACTGGCAGACACTACCTTTTCTTCCCATACGCACTGAATAACAGAAATGTGGTAAAGAAGATACATGTGGTAATGGTTTAAAGTGAAGCTGATTTCCACAAGGAACAAACCCTAAACCTTGTTAAAGCTTCCAGTGGTGTTTCTTTCTCTTTCTCACCAACTTCAGTGTCTTCAACAAGAAAAAAAATGAATCTTCAATGAGGCTGCGTCCTGAAAAGCTTAGCAGGAGGTTTTAATTTTGTTTGTTCTTGAATGAACTTTTGACATTTCATATAGTAATATATGGAAATTTTGTGGAACCTCTTGTGGGCTTTAATGAGATGCTCATCCAGAAAGTTTCTTGGGCACAGCAGTAGCTGTGCCAAGTTTGGACCTCAACCTTTTGCATATTTAACTTCTTGGATGAGTGTTTCAACCAATATACCCTTCTGCTGGGAGGAGTGGTGGTTGTGGGGGGAAAAAAAATCTCCTGTAACCTATTCATCAGAAATGATAATGAGCAAAAAGAAAAGTAATTAAAAATTTTTGTGAAGGGGGTTGAGTTTGTGAATTGAGAAGCAAAATAGGTAGAACTCTCCCCTAAACCTTAAAATTTCATCTAGTTAACAAATTAACGTATGTTTTGCCTCAAGGCCTGTTTGAACATTCCAGTCCCTTAGTCTTTTATTTTAATGGGCATATGCCGTTTCTCAATATATCTGTCTAGGGCTTCTTCAAACTTGCAATGAGAAAATGCACTAATTCCAGCTTCTGTTTAAAGGTTAGAGAGGGTAGAAAATATTATATTCATCCTAATTATTCAAAGGTACAATTATTTGGGTTTTGAAAATATTGGTTCTTTTCAGTCATTGAAACTGTAGTAGTAACAAAATCCATTTAAGCAATATAGGTCTGTAAATCAGAATACTTAATTATTTTAGGGTGAATATGTAGGTGTTAGCAGTTAAATTACTTGTTTCACAATATCATTTGATATATTTCACCATCCTTTTTAATCAACTCTTCTTTTTCTTCTCTAACCTGTTTGAAATCTTGATTTCTTTAATTTCATAACAACTTTGTTATTCTACAAAATACTCCATCCTCTCAGTTTCACGTCCCTGTCTCTTCAATGTATTTCATCAAATAATTGATATTTTTCTCAAACAGGGCAATAGAAAATGAGTGGTATTTTATTGGAAGGATTTTAGCTTTTACCGACAATGTTCTGGAGCACTGAGAAGAATCTATGGCTTTTAGAACAAGCCATAGATTCCTCCAGTACTTGTTAGCACTATTCTTTTTCCATTGCTTTCTTTTGCTTTTGCTCATTGTTTTTTTCCATTCTTTTTATATAGCCATTCATTAATAAACTCTTATTATCTTGTAAGTGTATTATATATATATTTTTTTTTCTTCAGAGTTTTGAATTACTCATCAGATAAGCCAGCACTAAGGTACATTAATACATATTTGCGATAGTAGAGTGGGCAGCAGATGTTACAATACATTGTGAGGAAAGGAAGAAAAGGAAATGTATGGATAGATAGGATGGCAGAGATTAACAAATCTTCCCAGAACTCCTATTTAAGCTATTTTTGCTTGGAGGCAGGGAGTAAGATTTAAGAGTGAGCCAGCAATCCTATTTATAGAAGGCCATTTTTAAATGCAAAGGCTTTGAGAAGGAGAGTCACCTCCATACTAAACACCAGGCTCCCTGGAGCTTCCTAGTAATTCAGGGAGAGCAGCGTGGTGACCTGAGCTGAATCACTGCCGTGTCTCCGCTGAACCTTCCAGAAGGGCAGATCCTGCTCGAGCACAGCAGCTGGGGTCCCTGGGGTACAGCCCCAGAATGCACCCAAATCAGCACCCTGGTAAATGACAAAATGGCAGATACCAGGGTGAAGGCAAGGAAATGCATGTGTGTCATCTAAGAAATTGACTGATTAATATTCAGAGCCGCAACATGCACCAGAGTGCGAGCTGTAGACCAAGTGGCTTGCTCATGTCATGTAAATATAGTATACTGGAAATATAGTTCTTTCTGCAGCATACGTATGCATGTGAATATATATCGATAGTTATGTGCTTTGTGTTTGCTTAAAAGCTGCTATATATAGAAAATCTAACACTTACTTAACTGTCCAAGTAGAGTGATGTAGTTTTCTTTGAATTGATTATATGGTAATCTCCCATGCAGCAGGTTCATGGCTTAAGGATTGTGCTTTCACCATGTTAAAAGTTATTCTCTGTAATTTTTTGTCATCTAAATTTTTTTGAGAAAGTTTTAGGGAGCTATTTCCCTATTCCCTCTCCCTACCTTCCTCAGTACAGCTAGAATCATGTTGTTGCACTGTAGCTTTGGACAGTTTGTAAGTACTCACCTCACACTGATTCTACAGATAAGACTTTAGGGCTGTTCTATCTAAATTCCTCTTGGTGTGAAATCCTTCCAAGTGCTGTTTACAAATAAGTGACTTATGCTAAGCCTGTGTGCAAAGGATGTTTGTCACTTGTATTTTAGAACAGCTGCACTCCATAGCTTCAGTTGACGTGTACCACACAAAGGGTATGATGGAAGTTGTCTCAGAAGGTTTAACATTCCCCACATCTTCTCAGTACTGTTTTTCAGAAGCATCTTTGTGATAATATGTTGTAGCTAACTAGACTGTCCTAGAGGTTTAAGAGTATAGAGTTAAAATGCTAAATACATGTCTTTAATATGTGGGTCTTATTTAAACTGACTGAGATGGCTTTGCAGGAAAAAGAAATATGCCAGTGTTGAGAAGTATTGAGTAACTCATATATTGTTAAGTGTTTACTGGACTAGACAAATCACTTAGTAGGATTTGAATGCAAGGAAATGCTAGAGGTTATCTCTTTTTTTTTTTGGGTGAGACTGTAGAAACGCAATATAAAAATACAGGCTCTGATTCTTGCTAGGTTCTCACTAAATTCTTGCTAAATTTCCTAATTATTCATCAGAAATCATTTTGTCTCTCTTTTTTCAGTATTACCTTCTGAAACTGAAAGCACGCCGAAAATATTTGGCATTTTCTGTTGTTATTTGGGCTTGTGGCTCTATCCTGAATGCATAAAGTCAGTTTTTGAAAATAAGGGCATGTGATATCATGTTAGACCATTTTTTGACTTAAGCCAAGGACAGAGGAAATATTTGATAGGATCCTTTCTGTTATGGACAGCTCGTTGTGATGTTCCTTATGTAGGATCTTGATAGAAAAAATAGTTGTTCAGGCAAACTAGGCTTTAGGTTGACCTGGTTTAAACAAAAATAGCCTTTTGTGGTTTGCTCTTTAAAAGACCCTGCATGGACTGCACACTCTTCATCTGACTCTTGTCCTCCCAGTATGTGGCTTCCCTGTGTGACTGTTAAAGATAGATCATGAAGTTCTAGATAGATAAGCCATTGTTTGGATTGCAACTGAAGTTGTAAAATATGAAGTCAGGCATCACTGTATGGTGATATGAAGTAATTAATTTGGGAAACTGTCACTGGAGTGTATGCCATCTAGATATTTCTGTAGACATTTGATGTACACTTTTTCTGATTTAATGAAGTGATTCTCAGATGTCCACAGTAATGATTTGCATCATACTAGTTCATGCTTTTAGCTGTGTACATTTAAGGAAACCTTCTTTTGCACCTTTTGTCCTAGTTTCGTTGTGTGACTAGGTTTGGTTTCCACTGTGACATCCTTTTTTGTAGGCCTGTTATGTAGGGCTTCTATAGATCAACTTTTTGTCACCAAGAGAGAAAGCGAAGCACAAAAAATAAGACTGATCTCATTATGTGACTAAGTGATGGAAGATGCTGGTCCTGTTCTTTGCTGTAGCTGTGTTGAGAATAAAATGGCATGTAGCTTTGTGACTCTGCTCTGCTGGTCTCCAGGATCCCATTCCAGCTGCTCTCCTGGGCCAGGGAGAAAACAGGTGCTCTGCCCGAATTCCCCTTGGTCCAGCCAGGGGATAGCTGAAATTACTGACTGCCCTTAACCTTGTCCTTAACCTTCCTCTATTCAGCCCTTTTTCCTTACCATTTATGTGTGCTTGTATTATTTGAAGTATGATCCGTGCCTAGTTTGAGGCCTACAACCCATTATTTCTCCACCTCATGCCTACAGACTTATTTATTTTGATAGCAGAATTATTCTTCCCATCCCGAAACCTCCAGTGGATTCAGGGAGAGAAGGAGGCTCAAGGACAGCAAGGAGTCCAATGAATGTCAGTGAAGTGATGCG
Source organism: Nothura maculosa (assembly GCA_032353885.1). Taxonomy (NCBI): domain Eukaryota; kingdom Metazoa; phylum Chordata; class Aves; order Tinamiformes; family Tinamidae; genus Nothura; species Nothura maculosa. The sequence goes on along the minus strand of JAUBOD010000279.1, from coordinate 5,045,669 downwards.
GCAGGATGTACGAGTCCCTTGTCTGAGGGAAAAAGGAAGGAGCTGATCCTCATTATTGGACGGGAGGGAGCTAATTAATTCTCAAAAAAAGTGGCTGTGTTGTCAGGCTTTCAGAGGAGACGGCGATTGTGATTCGGTGCTCAGCTTTTGGGGCCTAGAGCTGAGAGGCTTAGTGCAGTAGGGCCTGTGCATGGTGTGTGGACCTAGACATCTCGGCCATGCTGCTCGGGTCTCCTCCTGTGAGCACAGCTGAGGTCATCCCTAACGCACTGCATTTCTGCCCAGCCAGAAGAGAAACTAGTCATTTTGATAACAAATAGGAAAAGTGCTTGCTTAGCACACACTGAGGAAGGCTGCACACATAGTCTGCAACACAGCCAAAAGCAGGGAATGGGGATTTTTCTTTTACTCCTTTTTTTCTTTTTTTCTTTTTCTGGTGCCAAGAGGAAGATTCAGGTTTACAAATGAATAAACCACTCACTCTTTCCTCCTCTTTCTTCCTCTTTCCTCCTCTTTCCTCCTCTTTCCTCCTCTTTCCTCCTCTTTCCTCCTCTTTCCTCCTCTTTCCTCTTCTTTCCTCCGCTTTCCTCCGCTTTCCTCCTCTACCAGCCTGGAACAAAATCCTGTCTGATCTCTTTCTTTCTTTGCTATTTTGACTCTCCTTCAGCTAGTGCGCTTGTGTTTGAGAAGGGGCAGCAGCACCAAAGAGCTGTGAATTTCCTGCTAAAGTGCCGCAGCCGCTCAAGCTACATTCGCTTCACTAGTGATAGAAATCGAGGCCTTTTTTAATGTCTTAACCAGCGGCACATGAGAGGGCAATGCAGTGGAAAAAAAAACGCCCGTCTGAAGATATTGTAACTACGGAAGTTCAGTGCATATTTATTATGTTAAAGTGGTTGTCCCTAGTGGATAAAAGCAATTACCGCATTCGTACCACATCTCAAAATGCATTTCTGTAGAAGAAAAGAATGTTGATTTTTAGTAATTACAAAGGGAATTAATGAGTTTTTTTTAAAAAAAATGCTTTTTCCTGCTAAATAATAAGTCTGACCTCTATTTCATTTTGAGAACTCTTGAGAACCTTTCTGAGTTAGTACATGGTGTTTATGTCTCAACCATGTTCAAAAATGTTAGCCTGGTCTGATGGCTTCTCCACAGTCTGCTACTTTCAGTCTCTGACATGGAGACACACTGGATCTGAGCACTAAGGTTGGTGGAGCACCTTAGTTCAGGCATTTTGTAAGGCCTGGACATCTGGTCTTGTGCTTGGAGTGCTTTTTTAAAAATAAGTAACATGTATTAAACGGCTAAGCAGTGGAAAGTAAGAGAGGTACAGCATGGTATAGTGGTGGTACCCTCACTTGGCTAGAAAGTGGAATAAAACGGGAGCCACACTCCTGATCCCGACAGAGGATGCTGCTGACTGGCTGAGGACTGTTGCATGCTTAGAAGGCAAGAAGAGGGAAAGGGCTTTGGGTATTTTTTGATATAAAGCCTCCTGTCTCCACTTTCAGGTTTTTATTTAGAAATATACAAGCAAGAATTTGAAGCTAAATAAAAAGAGTCCAGCAAAATATTATAAAATCACAGAGCATTTTATTTTTAAATGAAAGTACTTTTCATTTATTTGAAATTACTTTTTAATTAAAGAGACTTCATGTGAGCTGGTATAGGAATGCTTCCAAGATGGTAGATTTACTCCGATGGTGGTGAGAAGCTAATATGTTGACTTCTATTAGTTTATCTAGCAGACAGGTACTATATTAAAAATGGGAAGATTTGGCTGTAGTTTTGAAATGGTCATCTGCAGAGGAGAGTTGTACACTACGTGCTTGTGGAAGTTCCCAGATTGCACATAGCTTTGTTGTGCTCAGTACAGAAAAATCCAGAGCCAGACTGACCCTATTCTGTAATTGGTTGCCTTATTTTATTAATGTACAGTCATTCTGAGAAGCCTAAAGGATTATTCGTACAGCTCTGTAATGGGGATATAATCAATTTAAGTTAGCTAACAGTTGAGCCTATATGATCTGGTATTTTTAAAATGTAGGTAAGCAGCTAATCATTTTACTTCCTTGCATAATACTGCAGGACACTTTTTTCCAGTTCAAATCTTATCTGTTAATGTCCCAGTTAATTATATTTAAATATTCTTAGTGTCCAGGAAAATATTTAATTTGAAAAAGCAAAACAATTATTTTTTAAAATTATTTCTGTTACTTCATTTTGTGTAAAAACTCAAGCAAAAGGCACCTTCCAAGATCCTCTCCTCATGACACCCAGCTTCTCCATTTTTTTCTTCCCACACACTTTCAAGCTTCCTTCTATCCATATGTCTCTTTTTCTGCCCACTCTCCAGACACAAGTGTCATTTGATTATTCAGATAAATATCAGGAGTGATTTTTCTGATCTCTTCTGTTTACTGCTTTTGACAAATGACTTAATTTTACCAGAAAACCTAGACAATAATATACAGAAAATATGTCTTAATATTGCTTCCTTTTGTATTCTCCCCTGCCCTGAGTCAAAAAAAATCAGTGGTGCTGATTTAGACTAATTACTTCAAATGCAGTTTGTAAAAAGGATGCTAATACTTTGCTGTATCCCTGAAGGTCATCTATGCTTAAACATCCATGTGGGAGACTTTGCGGGAAGCAGTAAGGGAAGATTATTATGGAAACACTGTGGGCTAAAATGCCTGCTTATGCTCGGCTCTTCCTGTGGCAAGTCAGGGTGTTGTAGTGTTCCTGTCATTTTTAGAGACCTCCTTAAAACTGAATGAACTGTAGTTAAGCTTTAAATCTTCAATCCTAGAGAATGGTATGCAATCCATGATGGTAATATTTAAACTGCTTCTCCAACACTAAAAAAACTCAATTCCTATTTTGTTTTATTGCCCCCCTCCTCCAAAAAAAAAGATCTATGCATGATCTCACGGCATTATAAGGTACTGGGTGCCTGAGGTGTTTCTTCCTCTGTTCCTCTAGAAGCTTTTTCCCCTCAAGTGATTATGCTAATTAGTGTTTGATCAGATGATTAAATTATAATTCGATTAATCCTGTGTGCTAAACGCTCTGAATGCATTTCCATCGCCTGAATGCCTTGTGCTTAAGCGCTCCTGTTTGCTGCTAGATACGAGGGTTTTGCCCTTCTCAGTAACTAATGGGTTTTGTATTTTAAAAGCACTATAGCTCCCTTTGGCATTAGGAAACAGAGGAAAACAGGAAAAGGCTTTTTGTTTCTCACCCTATTGAATATACTTAGAAAAGTGCAGGTTCCCTCTAGCTGAACTGAAGATACTGGGTGGGAGCAGGTGGATGAGAGGAGGAAAATGGGTTTCTTTGTATTAATATACAAACTCATGTCCCATTCATAAGTTACTAAAGCAAAGAGCTGTGGTATGGCTTCATCTTCTGTGTGTAGCATTGGAAATTGTACTTTCACCTAGTAATTCTTCCCTTTTCAAAACTGAAATATATTTTGGCCCAGAAGACTCCTCTTGCAGAACAAATTGTTCCTCTAGTCTGAGTATGTACAAATGAGAGAGAGAGAGAGAAGGTAGATCCTCCTTCTGCTACCTGCTGTTCCTTCTCTTTTTATACAGGTTTATTTTTTGCCTGTCATCTGTAGGAGATAAAATCCAGCAAGAGTGCAGAATGCAGAACACATTGGATTTATCACCTTGGTATAGTTAAAAGATTAATGCTTAGCTGCATTGCCTTTTTTTTTTTCCTTTAATCTTTACCTTTGTATGTGTATGGATTAAAAACCCTATGGATTAAAAAAGAAGGCTTTTCAAGAGGAGTGGTTCTGGTCTGAATTCAGAGCGCACTAAATTTACATCTTTTGGTTTGTATCCATTCTGCAATGCAACACACACACACACACACAAAGTAAAAACAAAACAAAACCATCATGGAGCAGCCTCCCTCCCCCAGTCTTCCTCTCAGGGGAAGTGTGAGACAGATTGAACATAGGGTTGCCAAGACTAGTCTAGAGGGATTTTGCTTTGCTGTACCCCAGGTGTGGGAAGGTAGAGCAAGCGAATAAGCATGTTAGGGATAAGCATCTCTTCTCTCCTCCTCCCTTCGTTTACCTTAAAATTGTCAGAGGTTCATAGAACTCCTGTGACATCTTATTTCACTTATTTCAGTCTGTCTAGGAAACAATTTTACTTGCGAGGTGACTGACATGTTTCATTCTCTTATCAGCTATAAAACAACATGGTGTGAATGAGCCTCCGTAATTAAGGTCAGAGAGGCCAAAAGCATCTCGTACCATTGGTCTTCCCAGAGCAGTCATGTAATAATGACTGAATATTGAGATGTCAACAACCTTTACTGTAAAAAATCTGCAGCTTGCCAATGAATTCAGACTTGCCCTTTGCTAGGGACTCAACCCCATTAGCTTTTCTTTGACCCACTGATTTGCACTTATGCCTTGGTTATTCAAGTGGGTATCCCAGGCAATTGTCCCATTTGTTCATCCTTCCAACCAGGTGAAAGGCAGATGTTCATTTTGTAAACATCTGTGCACATTTAAGAAGATAATGCTTATGGTCATCGATCGCTACCTGGCTAGGAGTAGTTATTTCCTTGGCAGCCTTCTCCCACAGTACTCCTATAGTAGCGGATTGTGTGAGTGCTTCCTAATACCTTTAAATAACAGACCAGATCAATGCAAACTTTCTGTTTTAAACTGCAGCTGTTACAGTTACTGAAGCAGGACCACTCCCATGAATCATCCTGCTGTCATAGTGGTGTGGGGTGGAAACTTGCTATCTGGAAAGCAATCATGGCTAGCTGGAGACAGTAATGCCTTCAGCCAATCCAGATAAATAGGTCTGGAAGCACTCCTGTGTCGCCATCCCCATTTTAGAACTGAAAGAATTAGGCTAAGCTGAATTAAGGCTCTAATTCTAAATGAAAGTGCTAGCTTAGGATGCTGCTTAGCTCATTCTCTTTTAAAGTTTAATTTCAGATTCATTTCCTGAGTATCCTCATGTGAACAAGTCCTCAGACTCTGCATAGCCTTGGGTAAGCTACTTAAGCTCATGACCTGAAGATATTACTGCAGAATAAGCTAAAATGAGAGTTGGAAGCATATGAGGTATTCCATGTGGCCTATGTATATGCCTGCTTTTTTTCTTTGTGGAAAATGTCCTTTGTGTGGCCTTGCACATCTGTGTAAAGGAGACCTTAGAGTAGAATAAGAATGTCTAGGTAGGTTTGCAAAATGGCTGTGGAAGAGTAAATACACCAGGAAATTTTCTCTTGTCTGTACCTCAGCTCCTTTTGTGTATAGCAGGGACAACTTTTATGCAGATAAAAAGCACTGCTCTAGGTGAATATAAAGATGCTTAGGTCTTCTGAGCTCTAGACTTAGAGAAATTCAGATTCTATAACAGTAGGAGCCCCTTAATACATTTTCAAAAACACCATCCCTGTGTGTAGCCACTGCTCATTTCTTCTCTAGTAAATATTTAGGGAAATGCATGCTGATAGTCTAGCAGCAGAGGTCAGTACTGGTTTGTATTGGAAGACCAAGCCTCAGCTAAGGAAGGAGAGACATTCTCTCCAAATCTGCCTTATCCAAAAACAAAGGCACTGTCTTTGCTGATGATATCCTGTTTTTAAGATGTGTTTTGTGATGTTTTCATCTAAGAATTGGTAATGGCAGATAGCGTAAGACCTCCTAGGTCCACCAGTCCAGTTGTTGCTATTGTAGGCATATGATAACCTCCTAAATGTATTGAGTTCTGCTTAAAAGTACTTGAACTGGCTGAAAATATTGTGACTTCATTACCTCATGTAGGTACAAATATATAAACTGAGATTCCGAAGAGAGTTTGTCCTGTGGGGGAGGGGGGGCTATAATTCTGACCTCAGTTATAGCCCTGAGTGCTATACAAAACTTAGGTAAAATTGTGCTTCCTTTAAAACTTCACATTAAATGGCTTTTTATTCTTTGTTTCAGGAACGTGCTGAAGCAACACTTAATGCCAGTATAAATTTCTCAGGCTAGTGGTATTCTGCTTGACATATGCATTGGCTTTTCTGGAAAAGGGTCATGCTTTCTTAATCCAGTTTTAATGGATATAAATCTTTATCTTTCACTGTCCTCACTTGTCTGCCTGAGCTTATCACTTTCTCATCATATTTGACGTTGGTTTGGTTTTTTCCAAAATGGAGTGTGGAACATTAGTATTTGCCCGGTTGCTGCAGGCAGGGTTGTTCTTTATAGTTGTCGGAGTAGTAGTTCCATGGTCCATACAGTTGCCACTGGAAGGAAGGAAGAAAGAAATCCACATGCTGGTACAGGCACCACCGTGTCAGGAGACCTCAAGTCTGGCACATGTGGGCAGCAGAGCTGCAGGCACGACAGTGAGAAGTGGGAGCTGAGGCCAGTTTCCTCCTCCTCCAGGCATGAGTGTAAGAACATGAGAAGTTAATGAAGGTTGCAGCTACTTTCTAGAGTGTTTCTGACTGTAACTTTTACAGCTTAATCTTTGTGTGTTTATTTTCTAAGAGGTTTATTCATTCTGAGTACTTTTCTGTGGGAGGAAGCTTCTTCTGTATGCTTCTTACATCCTCACAGCTTTTTGCTTCTTCTTTTCCTTCCTGCCTCCCACTCCTGAAATTTCACCCAGTCCAAAAGAAGTGTAAACAATTGGAGTCCTGTCCAGTCTTCCTGTCTGGAAACTTCATGCATCTTGCAGGTGTCTCTGTTCTCTGCAAGAACTATTATGTGTATTTCAAGAGAGACTGGGGCCAAGAGGCTGTTGAAATGAGAAAATAGTCTTCAAGCACAAAAACTGAATATCTTACAAGAAAGTCTGCAACAAATTCTTGTATCCATATGGGTCCATAAGCAGCTGACGACACGTGCCATAAATGATAATTAGTAACGCCTAGACAAAACAGAAACTAAGCTGAGCATAAATAAGATTGTTTTGAGGTGGTGGAAGCAGTAGACAACCCATATGCTATGTTTTCCAAGAGGGATTAGTGAATCAAAAACTGCTCAGTAACTACATGCACTTAAACTCTGGACAATGTGGGGGAGATTTCCGTGACTGGAGGGTGTAGCAATTTATATTTCCCTGCTTTTTGTCTTTTTGCATTAGCAATAGATCATGCAGTACTGCTACTTGGGAGGTAAGGACTACTACGCTGTTTATCTCTTCCTTCTGCCCTCTGCCTGGGCACAGTGGCAGTTGTCATTCTCAACACATTGGTTTGGAAGTTGGGAAAATACTTCAGCTATGCTTTAACTAATTTTCCTCCGATCATTGTTTCCTTAGTCACACCAGAAATGCAAATATTCAGACATAATCCCTTCTCAGAGTTGACTGCAACTGAGTAAGAAATTTTATTTTAGTTCTGTCAGAAAGAAGCTTGGATGCAAACATCTGGAGTGACTTACTTTTATTCCCTATTGGAAATAGCTAACTTAATAAAATAAAATGACTTTGTGGACTTCCACAAAGTCAATATTTCTTTGAAGATCTTCAAGTTGGGGTTTGTACGGGGAAAGAGTTGAGAAGAACATTCAGAAAAATGCTTTTTGCTAAAAAAAAGAGACTACAGATCAGTCAATGAAATTTCCACAGAAAGCAGAAATGGAGTAATTTAATTTTACCAGATAGAAATCTCACATCTGGGACTAGTTATGTTTTGTTGGATACTCTAGAAAATAAACTTATTTTAGGAAAATACCACAGAAAAATAATTGTATAAAACTACAAAAACAATTGTGCAATTTCAAAATGAACAAACGTATCTCTGAAAATCCACTTACACAAGCATTTGGGTTGGTTGAGACAAACTATAACAAATATGAATGCTAGTGAATTGGTATTACTTATCTGTGTTCTACATGATCATAATGTACAAATGTGTGGAAAAAAATGGTCTTTTCACAATAAAGATCTCAAGATACAAGTTAGGTCAACAGTCATATGTTAGTAAAATAGCAAAACCATGCTTATTCCCTGAATTCTTTTTCCTAGTCAAGATTCTGAGATGTTTCATTGCCATTTTATTCTTGTTTATGAGACTCTAGCAAACTTAATACCTCTGATTAAAAATGGATGACTTATCCATTAAGCTCAGCACAGGTTGATCTAAACCACGTGAGGAATCTTCTGCTAGAGAATCTTTTCTTAGCCTGTCTTCATCTGTTACAGCCATTTAGGCATAACATAGTTTGCTGTGTACATGACAATATGATACGAAGAGTTTGGTAGCCATTCAGTGTCTACCTTCTTACTCATCTAACTGATCTTTTGGAGTTTAATCTAGAATGAGAACGTCATGACTGTGGCTAATGGCACAAAGTCAAAAATCCTTTCTGATGATATTACAGCAGATATTAACACCTGGAAGACATGTGTCTACTTCTGGGGAAAAAAAAAAGCTCTATATGCACTGTCTCTAAGTGGTAAGTGATAAATGGAACAGGAAAGCTTTCTGAGTCCTCTTCATATGTGATTTTCACTGCTGAGCTGTCACAGGTCATAATTCCCTCTGCCTACAGTGAGCAGTATACAGTTCCATATAATAAAAAGCTTTGTATTCCAGAACCTTGGAAATGAGATTAGACACTGCATCATAACGTCTTGAGATCTTACTAAGTAATAAACCCTAATAGAGATATTTGGTTTTTGTGGATGGATGACTAAAAGAAGAATCCTAAATTTTCTAGTATATATAACAGTAATTTCTTCTTCTGATTGTAGCTCTTTTTTTTTTTTTTTTGGATCTGGCTAACATTTGTATTTGCCAGTGTGCAGTTGTCCAATTCATTACAAAGTTCATTGGAATATGAAAACAATGTAATATAGTCTCAACTAAGGGCTTATATTGCTTTGTTAGAAAAGTGAGTCATCATATTTGGTCAATAAATCGAAAGAACACCCCACCCTCCAACTCCCTGAGAAGGTATTGTGTGATGGTTTTATGGAACTGCTAAAAAAGGCATATGAGATTTTGCAGTTTTATATTCACAGTCAGTGGTCTAATTTATGTAACTGAAAAAATGCAAAATTCTTCATAGACTACTGCTATACTGTTAGACATACTGATTGACAAGTCCTAAGTAGTGCTCCCAGCAACGTTTTAGTTCTGTGGATTTACAGCTCATTATCACTTATGCTATCTGGTAAAGATTTAAAACTGGTACATTTTAGAACCTGAAGTAGGAAAAAATATGACTAAAATAATTACCTCTGAAATGTGTATTACTAGGATTATCAAATCCTTATTTTAACAGAGATATGTATTAGTGTTACAAAACTGAATAGTAATTGACATGAAGTTTTAGTGGAAATATTTCTGCATTGGTTTTAAAAATGTATTTCATCTTAATGGCTCCAAGACTAAGCAGTGAGCAGCGTTATGGTGGCTAGGCTTTAGCCTAGAATTTAGGTTTAGACTCAAGCTCATATCTCTGCTTGGCTACCTGCTTTCAGATGGGATATTAATGATTGGCTTTTATAAGTGTTGGTTCCTCACCATTTAAATTAGAGGATGTTCTTCCTCAAAAGATATAAACATGCTCAAGACTATGATATATATAGCTTTGTTAGGTTGACTACTGCATAGAAGCCCAAAGAAAAGTGAGTTTACTGTCGGGTAAAATATGACTGAAGACTGCAGCCACTGACATGCTTATTCTAAGAACTTTGGAGGAGATCTTGGAGGGTGAATGAAGATGGTTTCATGGGATGCGAGTTAGTAACTTGCATCCAAATCTGAAACATTTGGAAAACCCAGGCTAGATATATGCACATTGAATTTCAGTGCAGTCTGTGGCTTAGAAGGAAATACGTGAGTGAGAAATCAGCTCCCAGGTATCATTTTGATTTTTTCTTCCCTGGATCATGGGAGTTCTTTCAAGGTAATCTGATTTCAGCATTAACTGTGAATTCCACTGGCTGCCTCTGCAAAGCCATGCTCTCTCTGCCAGGCAGTAATTGCGTTAATCATCCATTTTTAAATAACTGCATTTGAACTTAAGTTGAGAATTGCTTTTCAGATCTTTAATTTGCTTTGGAAAAGTGAAATAATTCCCACAAGGGTTGTGCTAATCAATATTCCAAAGGCAAGTAACCTTTGCTAATACTTGAACATGGGATACTCAATATTGTTCTGCTTAAAGAATTCTAGGAGAAAAAACACACAAATTCAATCTGTAATTTGGCAGGTTAATAACTTTTCTGACTGCCAGGCATACGGATTTTTAGTCAACAGGAGATTCGCTGAGTGCAAAATTGCATTGTATTATCTTCTTTTCTTTGTTGTTGCTTTTATGGTAAACCTTCCCTCTAATATAAATGATGACAAATTATGTAGCTGTAAATTTGAAAGTCCCTAAATGGCATTTTTGCCAAAGCCTTTATTCTGAAACACTTACTTGGATAAATCTGAAACCTCAGGAGCTGGGGGAGGGGTTTTAATTATTATGCATCATGACACGATGCATTATGCATCATGGTTGTTTTTCTGCTTTTTAAACACTTGTTATGGATGATGAGAGTAATTTAAATGGAAGTATAGTGATAGTTTCTGCAAAACCTTCTTATGATGTCATATTCTGCTTCTAAGGAATCTCAGTGCTACCTTAATTGGAAACCAGAGTACAGGCAAGCTTAAAAATGCACCTTAGAAACACGCTAATGATTAGCTGTGAGGTCTCATGAAGACAAGGGAAGCTTTATTTTTTCTAAAGGTGCTCTTCTGGCAAACAGGATAACAAACATGTTTAAAAACTAAGAATTACAGAATGTGGATGTTACTGGCTTCAATCTGGGAGTATTTCGCCCTTCTTCCATTGAAATCAGCGGCAAATGACTGACGAGGCTCAGAATCTGCTTTCTGCAACTTGTTTTTTTCCCATTCAGGCATGAACACTCGTGAAAAATACATGGTAGTGGGACTTACTAAAGAGTTGATAGATAGGTACAATAGCTTTTCTCTCTTCCACCACACTCCAGTAAATAACATTGACTCTTCTCTTGCAACCAAACTGATACTTAGATTTTGCACAGAAGAAAAATGGAGGGGGTATTGTGCAGTATTTTTTTCTTTAATAAAGCTTATTTTTTAATAGTTGTGACATTGCCTAGACTGCATCTTGTAAAAATCAGGAGAGAGAGAGAAAGGCTGGTTTGTCTGAGTAGATATTTAGGGAGAAAGAGCAGGCAAAGCATTAAAAAAAATACTGTACTTCCCCAGAAGGCAAGTAGAATACAATATTTCATATTTGAGGGCTGGGGAAATGAAATTTCAGTGTCATTGTGGGCCAGAAGATATCACTGAGTGACCCACAGACAGCTGGCAATTGCATTTTTTTTCCTATGATACATACCAGGAATGTCCCTCCCACATCTCAATTGAATTAATTGGCTGGCATTTGCCCTGCTTTTTTAAATGTAGAAAACAATCTCTTCTCCCTCAATGCATACTATTTTAAAGTCTGTTTGGTGTTACAGCAGCCACTGCTGAGGAATGTGTTATGTTAGAGGGACAACAGTGTCATCCTCACTGATTAAGCTTATTTTAGAGATTTGTCTGTATACCATATCTAACAAAGGGATACAGCTCTGTCTGGGGCATCAGCACCTCATCTTCTGTAGCTGGGAACCAAAATCTACCTGCAGGCTGATGTTGGAGATAGAGGGTGGCTAGCAAAAAAACTACCTCTAAAACCCTGTTATCACCAGTTTACAGACTTTGTGCAAATGCTAATGTCTGGTTTTCCTTTCATGTATTTTGAATCATTAACAGCCCTCATCTATACTTGAGGTATTTGCGAGAACCTCTGCCATGTCAGCTTGTGTGTTCAGCTTTTAGCAATTTCCACCCCACTGTTGGGTCAAAAATGACAATGTTTTGTTTCCATCTCCAATTATTTTGCTTAATACAGACTTTTGAAACCTCTATTTATTTAATTTTCCCTACATTCTCCATACAAGCTCTTTGCTTGGTTGTTCTACTGAAGTTCCCAACCAGGTCCCACTGCTATAGTTTCCAGCTGTTTCCTTGCCTTTCTTTGTGTCAAAATGCCATGTGGCTCACAGAACATATTTGCTTACACTTGGTCATTGCACTCTAGACTTCTCTTTTGGACTTCTGCATATCTAGATAGAAAAGAAGGAAGCAGGAGGTAGAGACCATGGGCAAGACAAAGTGAAGAAATTTCTTAGTTTTCATTTTGTTTGCTTTGACTCAAGTGTTTTACTTCTCATTCCATCTTCCTCACACCTCCATGTAGCTATGTCACAATTTCTTAGAAATATCTTTATGGAAAGAGGAGGTTCATAATTGGAGAAAAAAATATTCATTAGCAAGATTTTTAACTGTGCTGTCTGGTCCTTCCTTGCATCATTTCCTTGCTGCTCAAAATCAGTGTACTACCAGAAAATGCAGATTATAGTTGAGATTGTTCCTAAAATTCTCATGTATCCTAGGATGAATTGTCACTTGTGCTGAAGTATACTGTCTTCTAATGGGGTTAGATAAGTGAGTGGTGTGTAGCTAAGATGGATGTGGCTTGGCCTGGCCAGATGCACTTACATAGGTAACCTTCCTTTTGTGCTGGAAAACGTGCCAGCAGAAGGAAGGAAATCTATTTTCCAAGAATGCCAGAGGACATTTTGAGAGATCCAAAAAGAGAGCAAAAAGCTAGAATTATCTGTTGGAGGAAAAGCAGAGTCTGATTTGTTTCTCCTTTCAGTTCTATTCTATTGTCCCAAGTTTCTGCAGGAGAAAAGAAGGATCTCTTGACCACTGCCCATGAGACTGGGTAGAGACATTTTCTGAGGTACGGACTACAGAGCTGTTATATAGGGGAGGCTAGGCCAACAACATGGTTGCATAATCTGGATAATTTCTGTTGGTTCTCCCTAACTTTTGAAGGCGTTAGTTGTCTTGCCACAATCTTGCAGACCCTCTCTTCTGCAATATAGAGGCAGTTCAATGGTACTGACTTGGCTTAAGGAAAAGCAGAAGTCTTGACTTCCTATGTGATGCTTCCTCTTCCTTGTAGAATCTCCAAAGAAATTTCTCCTTCTTCTTCTTCCTTTTTCTCACCTCTTAAGTCTGAGGCACGGCTGCTTGAATCCTTCTCCCTTCATCTTCCTCCACCCATTTCTAATAACAGACCAGCACATTTAAATATAGTCATGCTTCATCTTGAGCTACGAGTAGGCAGTTTTTCTGACATAAATTTATATTCTGTTCAAAACCTATTTTTGAATGCAAATCCAACAACATAGATTGAAGAAAGTTTTGTGGACAATACTGTAACTAAAATGCCCTCTATTACATAGATGAAGGGATTCTCATGCACTGCCTGTTGTCTTAACTTCTACAGACAGGTGCTCATCCTGTGCTTAGCTTAAGGTTATTCTCAATGTGTCTCGTACAAAGCATAAACCCTGTTACATTTTTTTCCCCAGGCACTGTTAGGTGAAATGAAGGAAATGCTGATATTATGGAAAAAAACAGTAATTTACAGGAAAAGCTGCTCCCACTCCACTGTGCTCCTGCTGTTTAGATATATTTTTTAGACTGCAAGGAACCTTGGAAGTAAGTGCAACCAGGCTGTGTTGTTTATTCAAATTTGAACATGTCTAGCACATATGCCTTGTTAGTTTGGTCTCGGTCCCATTGAAGTTATAGAATTCTTTCAATCAGCTTCTGTGGGAGTGAAAGCAAGCTGACTGCAGGAACATGTTTAACAAAGGGCTATATCATTTTGTGTTCCTTTAGAAAAACATTTCCATGGTATCTGATGTGGTATCTGATATCAGACACTGTAAAAATGCCATAGTTTTGTATAATACAACTAAGAAGAGCAAGCCTACAGAAGACTGTATACGAAAAGAAAAAGGAGAGGTAAAATACATAAGGGGGAACAGCATGTTTCTAGTACTGGATGACCATTGGTGCTGTTATAAAATTTAGTTGAAATGTACTCTAGACAAAACAAAGGAAAAGAAGGCCTTTCTGAAACTTAAGTATTAACATGGCATGTTACTATTCAAGCTATCATTTCTGTATGATATTCAGGTTGATGCTGGAGAGAGCTGCAAGCAGTGGCCAAAGATAAAATGTCATATTAAGACACAGATTCTCTTTTTAACCCATATAATATTCTCAAATTACTTTGTGGACCAGCATATTTTGGTTTAGTAATTGAAAATAATTGGGGAAGATGCCTCATATTTTTTTAAGCTGCTTCAGAACTTTTTGTTAGTAGTGTTATTATTTAATCATTTAGGAAAAACTAAATTCCAGTGCATCCTTCTTTTTACCTTAGATTAAGCACCTTGCTTCCACCTTTGTGCCTATATTGAGCACAACTTGGGAGAGTGTGACCAGATATGGGGACTGAAGAAAGACTATTTTCCTTTTTTTTTTTTTTTTGAAAACGTTCGTACAACTTGCCTTTTCTTTGGTGATGAGAAAAGGAGAGAGAAAGAGGAAGCTCATTTGGACAATTTCTGGTACTTTTTTCCTCCTGATTTAATTAGTGACTTTTTGGAGTGCACATGATAAAGTTTCCAAGTGACTTTAGTTCATAAGTGCAGATTATCTTCCCCTTTTGAGGAATACTTTCTAAAAGTTTTTTTGGTCAGGTGAAAATGGTATACTGAGTACAAATATTAAGTATTATTTTTACATAATTAAGAAATGAGCAGCAGGCTATGACTTTGAGTGTTTGCTGCACAGAATGATGATTTTACCGTTGCTGAGATTCTATTAAATTTGACAATGAGAGAATTGGTGACTGACTTAACGCTTGGTACTTTGTGAAATCTGAGTCTGGTGCCATTTATTGAGGTTTATAAACTCTTTCCAGAAGGTGGGTCTTCCTTTGCATGCAAACATTTTTTTTGGTATAAAGATTTACCCTCCTTCTGACTGCAGTCCATATGGGAAAAAAATAAGCATTGTTAATCTAGTAGTAAAAGGTTATGAGTGCAGTAGCCTCTGATGAATAAACTCTGGATCTACGGTGAGACATAACTGAAAAGATAGAAAATATTATTGGGGAAGAAAAATGAGTAGCTTTTTCAAGCATATCTGATCATATCCAGTTTGCCAAGCTGAGCAAAACGTTTTTAAGATGGGCAGAGCAAGGCGAGAAAGCTGTCCCCCTGAGTATAAATACTTGGGTGCACTGCTTCCTCAAAGAAATGCTATGACAAGAGGAATTGACTTCTATCAAGAAATAGATTCTGAAATCTCCACTTTCCCTACAAATGAGGCTAATCATTTATTTTCTTGTGTGGAAATTGTAGTGTTCTCCATTGTCTGCAAAGTCTGAGCGGTTTCATCCATTGTTGATTCATTTTGTTTATTTATTGACTGTTGTAATCACAGTTATAGTGGAGATGAAGGCTATTACACTTAAAACTCTGATTTCAGGGGCCTACGGATTTCCAGTGAATTTTTTTTATTCTTAAATATATATTTCTTAAGAATTTTTGTCCTTCATCAAAAGAGGATATTTTCCCCTTCCCTCCTTTCCTCCTTTCTTTATAATTCCTTTCTTTTGGCCTCTCCCCAGTCCTGGAGTGAGGGAGGAGCCTCGAAGATGGGATAAGTTTATGTCAACTTCTTGGCTGGTGAATGAATGAAGTGTAAACTCTAGTTGTATATTAATCAGTAGGCCAAATTATTAGGCCAAAACCAGTCCTTAGAACTGGAAAGGCTCTATCATGAGCTTTAAGCCATGGGAGTACTCAATACCTACAAAGTCAAAGGTGATGGTGTGAAATGGTACTGCATGATCTGTACCTGTTATTGGGTCTCTGTCCTCTTTATCTGCCACTACACTTGTATGATTGGATCAACCCTGTGGACCTACAAACCCAATATAAGTTGCACGCACCTACTTAGCACCTCAGCAGCTAATGCTGAGCTGACCCACTTAGCGGTTCTGGGAAGTGGGAGTCATGCAAGCAGTTGCTGTGACACCCGCCGCTTGGCTGGCTGGCCTGATGTGGGTTACCAGGTTAGTCAGCGATGATGGAGCCTGAGCATGTGAGGCTGTGAGGAGATGGTCTGTACCAGCTGGCTGCCCTCTCCGCTGTGCTGAGATGCAAACTGTGCTGTGACTGCTCCCAGCTAGATGGGAACTGGCTGCCATCGCTGCCATCGCCAAGACTAAGTGCATGCTGTTGCTCACTTGCAACATCTTCTTCCAAAGCCAACTCTTCACCTCAGGATAAAAAGGGACATAACTAGATAATTCTGTGCACTCCAATATTGATTTATTTATATATTTATTAGCATGTTTTTTTTTTAATGTAAAAGGTTTAAAAGAACACTGTGGCTAATGTCATGTTTTCGTGCATGTGATGCTTGTTTCCAGTGTCTTTTGGTAGATTTAGAAAAAAATCAAGCATTTTTATCCTTTTAAGGAAATTATATCTTTTTTTAAGTTGCTGGTGTTTGCTGTATTTTTTGAAAAGCTAAATATGCTTATACCATTTTATGTATATACCAGTAGAAAGAATAAATGAAGAGTAATTTTGGCTCTCAATAGCTCCTGTTTTTTAAGTATACATTATTTTATTTGTAGAGACAGCATCATGTCAAATTGAGAGACAGAGGGGTGGTGGATGACTTTTCTGGGGTAATATGATACCCATATTCTGCCTTCTACATCTTTAGACTAAGTCTGAAGTCTTAGTGTAAAGACTAAGTCTCATCTTAGAAAGACTGTTTTCTAAGGCTCTAGCTTATGGTGAACTGAATTTATTGATATGGGATAGAAACTTGCTGCTCTGAGCTGTTAACTGTGGCCTGTGCCCAGGCAGTACATTATGTACCTTTGGAAAGGCAAACTAAACAGCAGAGCAAATAATGAAGTGCCTCTGGTAATTGAAAGACCTCTTTTTATCAAATAATCTACTCTTGATCAGAAGAGGGCAGTAGAGGAAGTTTACCATATTCAAATTTCAGACGAGGCTCTGAAGAGATACAGATTTTTGTTGGGGAGAAAGGTCTCCTTCCTGTTTTCTGCTGGCACTTCTCCTTCATTTTCTTTGTAACAGTAGTATTGGAGCTAGTGTGTAGAGAAGCTCTTTTTTTATCACCTAAAAATCATGCCAGTGAGAAGTCTTAAAAACTGTCAGCTGCGGCTTCTGTCTGTTTGGAGTGCAGGTCAACTGCATGATGCCATTAAAATGAATAGAAAGGTGTTTTTCTCTGAACTTCTGTTAGTCAAAATTTCCAGACAGATTGATGAGTTGTTCCAACAAGAGGGATCTTGATCTTCCTTTCCACAGTTGTTATTGTTTCTTAACAGCATTGGACTGCATCTTGCAAATTTAGTTCCATAAAAAAAAAGTTAATGATGTGGCTCAGCTTTTATTTTCTGACCAGAAAAAGACTTCTTTTCACCTTCTGCTTCCTTTACTAAAGGAAAATGTTTTCGTGTTAATTTAAATGGCATCTGGAGACAAAATGGAGTTCTGTCTCCGTAAAAGTCTGTGGACACAGAAAGCATCTGTGTGTTAGACACAGTAACTCAGCTCCAGAACATCATTTCCAAGACTTAGAAAAAAAAAAAAAAACCCGCTCTCTGGCTGAAATAATTTTTAGCTGCTTCATATTTTTTCATATTTTTTTCATATTTTTTTTCTCTTGGGGTGGGGCTTACATTAGGATATTAATTACTCTGTTAATAATGCTGCTGTTTTATCAGTCCTTATAAAATTCACCAGTAGTGCGAGGAAAGCACTGGGCAAGCATTAACATGGGCAATACCTTGTCTTGCCCTGGTTGATATTATACATCTTGCTCCCTGGCTTTCAGTGATGCATCCACCCATCTCTGGACACTGAAAGGTGTTGTACAAATGATCTAAAAAGCTGAGGAGTGTAATGTGGCATTATTTGAAGTCACCTACCAAAATGAATATCTTCATTTTTTTTCCCTTCCTTTTTCTCCTTCTTGCCTTCTCTGCTGCCTTTTTTTTTTATATTGGCCAAATACAAGTGACTGAGCACCTTGAGTTGTCCCTTTGTAGCCAACAGGATTATGTGTATCATATACAAGTCAATATAAGAGCTTAATCCGGTATAAAGGGTTACTTGCTAAGGAGCCTCATTATAAGTGTCTCTCAGAGAGGGAAGCATAACTCCATACCAACTCCATCAGTATTGGGTGGATGCTTTTTAATATTTCAGGGTATTTTTAGCAGTTTCTAGTAAAGTTGGGCTTCAAATTTTAGTGTAAATATGTAGCAATAAAAATACCTGCAAATGACAGAAGATCATTTGAAGTATCTCCAGTGCTGTATGCTAGCACCAGGCAGAGAGCCAAAACCACAGCTTTTTAACAAAACAAACAAACAAAATAAGCCCTTAGGCCATGCATTGAGGAAGTTTGTGCTTCTAAAAAAGTAAAAACAAAAAATGTTTTTGGAAAGGTAGAGTTTCTATAACCAGTGGAATTAAAACACTGTAGTACCTGAGGGCATAGAAATCCCTATGGGTTGTTTGCTTCAAACCTTATTTACACTGGGATCTGTATTCTTGACCTACATAAAGCATCAACCATAATAAGCTTTTATTTTAGGAAGGAGATTCAATAGCAGATTGTCTGCTTTGAAAACATTTTTAATATGGTGAGGGAAACATCAAAAAAGATTACATCAAAAGGTGAAATAGAGACCCCCTAAGGGGAAGAAGTGTGTGTAATTCTGTATAACTTTCACATTAGAAATAAACAGTCTAATATAACAGCTTTACATATCAGGATAAAAAAAAATCAAACTTCTCTAAGAAGAATTGAGTTGTTCTTCCATTTCAGATATGGAAAATTGGTACATAATTTACCTTGGCTTCAGATTTATTATTGTGCCACACATAGCTCACATTTTCATTATTGCTAAAAATTCCGAGCAAGCTGACAATAAAACAGAGAAAAGATGGCCCCCAAACCTCGCGCAATCTACTTTTGCTGTCTTTCATTTTGCATTTATTTTTTTGTCTTTTGTCATCTTACTACTTCAACCCCATGCACCAATACAGGCTGACCTGCTAGAGAGCAGCTCCGCAGAGATGGACCTGGGATTCCTGGTGGACAACCAGTTGACCATGAGCAGGCAATGTGCACTCAAGACCAAGAAACCCAGTGGTATCCGGAGGTGCATTAGGAAGAGTGTTGCCAGCATGTTAAGGGAGGTGATCCTTGCCCTCTGCTCAGCCGGGCTGAGGCCACTTCTGAGATGCTGTGCTCATTTCTGGGCTCCCCAGTATGGGATGGACATGGAGCTACTGGAAAGAGTCCAATATAGGGATATGAAGGTGATAACAGGAGTGGAGCATCTCTCATATGAGGAGAGGCTGAAAGAGCAGGGCCTATTTAGCTTAAAGAATAGCAAACTGAGAGGGGATCTTATCATTGTATACAAGTGTCTTGAGGGACTCAAGAGGATGGAACTAGACAGTTTTCAGTGGTGGCCAGTGATAGGACAAGAGGCAGTGGGTACAAACTGAAGCACAGGAAGCTCTATCTGAAAGTGAAGAAAAACTTCTTGGTAGTTGAGGGTGGCAGAGCATGGGATCAGGCTGCATGGAGATGTTGTCATCTCCTTCCCTGGAGATACTCAAAACCCACCTGGCTATGATCCTATGCAATGTTCTCTAAATGACCCTGCTAGAGCAGGAGATTGGACTAGGTGATCTCCAGAGGTCCCTTCCAACCTCAACCACTCTGTGATTCTGTGATGCTTAACTGATGTCCTGTTCTTATACCTGGTGTTTAGGACCTGTGTTAAAAATGTGATGATAGTAGGTGTGTTTTGGGCAGGGATGAATATTTTGTGTTTGTGTGACAGTGCAGTTAGACTCAGAAACTACTGCTGTAGTTCAAGTGCTGCATAGGAGATTCAGTAAAGAAGCAAACTTCAGAGTTTAAAAATATCCTCTTAAGGAACCAGCTTAGCAAATGAACATTAAAAAATTATTCTGCAAAACTTGGCATTTCCTGAGGTTTACCCCTGTCTAGTTTCTGTAAGATATAATTATTTTTTATTTTTTTAAAACTTACCATAAAATTATGATTTCCCTCTTGAAAACACAATTCCGCAGTGGAGATTTTAATACATTTTTCAATTGTTCTTCATTTTTTAAAAGAGTAAATATAAGTAAATTTTAAGATTCAAACATGCTATTATAAATGTTAGGGATTCTTAAAGGATCTTTTAATGAAAAATGGTGTGTTACTGCATTCTAGCATCTTGCAAGGATTTTCAGCATTTATCACTTTTTGAGAACAGCTTATCTTTAGCTTAATGATTTTTACAGGAGAACTGTTGCCTCTGTTGCATTTTCTATTTCCTGTTTTTCCTCTTTTGGCACCTTCTATGCTGAGTTTTGTAGTCAGTTAATCCTCTTTCATTTATTCGTGCTTCTCTTGTGAAGAAAACAAATTGCTCACCTTGCCCCAAACTAGAATTGATCTGAGGACTGTGCCCTGGTTAAGAAACTGTCTCTTGCCCTCGTCTTTTAGTGGAGAGAAGAGGAAAAGACTTATGTTCTGCTGGGGTTGATACCAGCTTATGCCTCCTCATCTCTACACCTAGAAAGACCTTGTACATGTACAGTCTGCTGTGTGCTTTATGTCCTTCACTGAAAAAAAAAAGGCCAACATTTGTGACTTGAAAGAGTTAATACATTAGAGCCATCCAAGATGTGAATGGGAGTTGTAAGGATCTCTAGAGCAACTGAAGTGAAAGTGACAAGAGAAAAGCAGTCATCCATTGTTGCCTGATGATAGAGAAGGCTTTAAAAATCAAACACTCTGGTACAGCCTGACTGTGCATAGAGAAAAACCTAATTAATTATAAATAATCTGAATAAATAATTTAAATGTATCACTTATTTCTCCTTTATAGTTTAACTCATGAAAAATCATTTCAATTAGAAATTTCAACTCAATCTGAAATGCAGAGAAGCGTGATGGCCTGAGATGGATGCAAAGTCCTTTATGATTTTCTTTCTAAAATGTGAAGCTCTCTACAGCTTGGGTGATTTAAAAAAATGATTACTGCGGGAGGCAATAACAAGCAAAGTTTCCTTTGATAGGGTAACAAAATGTGTTTTTAATTTATGAATTAATAAGCATGTTATGCGTGATGCCCAATTTGTCAAATATGTCTTGGTTCCCCTAGAATTCATGTTATATGCATGAAATAGATGCAATTTTTTTCCATTAATTATAATATTCTATTTCCACAAGAGTAACAAAAGATGATTCATTCATCTCCTCTGGCCCTAACATGCTCCTTGGTATTACTGATGAGGATTTTTCCATTTATTTTTGACCTTGTAAAAGCATTTATGTTGGACTCCATCATGATGAATGTAGTAGGAATCACGCAGATTAAGGGCAAGAGCATAGAAGCAGCAGGCAGGTACCCTCTGCTTAGTGATTTTAGGTCTTTATTACTGAAACATCTTTGAACTTACTTGGTTATATTGGAAGGTTCTGGAACATTGATAATATTTATCTGTTACCTGTAACTATAGAAATCATCCCTGACAGTGATTTTCCTTTCCTTCTACCCTTTGCCTTGCGTTTTATCATCTCAGGGATACTGCAGATAGGACTATGTTTATTTCTGTATGAATCTTTTCTATTTACTTTCCTCACACTTAAACAGATATGCCTGGTGCAAATATATGTTGATACCTTTCTTTTCAAGAACAAAATATGGCCTAAGTGTTTTTCAGTAAATAAAGCCACCCATTTTCTATGATTCTGTTTTATTTTGTTTTGTTTTCAGTGTAATTTCTTATCTACTGGGAATTATGACAATAATATATGCAAAATACATACATGCTTATATCAGCGGACAATTTCAAGTGAGCAATACAGAATCTGTTGTGCAACATTTTATTAGAGCTTGCTTGGAATAATGCCAGGCTTAAGCTTGGTATAATGTTTTGTTCAGGATAATGTTGAACTGCTGGTAAGTATTCACACACCCTTAATATCCTGTCATGTCCTACTTCCATGTTACCTTTGAAATTCCAGAGAAATTGATCTAAGGGTCAAAATGATAGGTAAAATATGATAGGTCAGCATATGATCCTGCAGTGTATTCCATGGTATCCCTCCTTTTCAGATGTGCCAAGTATCAGCATTACCACCTATTCTCCTATTATCTCCTGGATGGTATTGGAGAAAGTTAACGGTTTTTATAAGAAGTAAAAATATATAGCTAGCTAATCACGTACTGAACATCTAAAATGCATGGGTAGCTAGTCTAATGGAGTGATTCCTGGATGTTAAAGATTGCAGAGAAGAAATGTCCTGGGCACAATGCAAATGGCTAATGTAATGTTAATGGTTGGACGGATAATAAAAAAGCAAAAATAGGACTAGGAAACCACATTAATCAAGCAGGAATCAGCATATGAGAAATCCTAAAAGGATGTTGCATATATGGTGCAGTAGCTTGTAAATAGTTGTGAAAGGAGCAGAGGTAAAATCAAAACAGAAGCCAAAATTAGCAGAAATAGAATGAGAACAATGCATCTGCCAATCATTATTGAACAGGTAAGCATGCATAATTGTGATACCTGCGATATTTATACAACTATTTTAAGAGTAATGAATTATTGCTATACATACACAGACCTCAGGTGAAATATTTGCACCAGAGAAGTAGGCCATTGTTTTCTGTTGCTTCAGAAGGGCGAAAATTTCTTTTCTGCAGAGTTGCTGGTGGACAGTATTTTTGCCTTTTTTATTTTTCTCATGTGCATTTATTTAATTAAGATCACAACTTTAAAGATAGATGATGTTCTGTAGACTATTTGGCAACGTGATGATTTGACTAAATGATGTCTACAGTATTGAAGAAATGTGGTTCAGTCTGACATGAAGCTACATACCTTTAGGTGAATGTATAGCAACAGTCTACTTGCTAGTTAGGTGGCAAACTCTGATGGCAGTCTGTGGACAACTTGTCTTTACAGCCAGTGAGGTTTAAAGAGCAAGTTCTGCTTAAGTAGATCTGAAGTTTGGAATTTGTTTGCCTAAACTGAGCTGGTTAGCATCCTGATGAGTCATGACATCAAGCTGGACATCCCACCTGGCTTTGAAGAGCTGCTCTTTGCAGCAATGAGATCTTCTGCAGGTCCTGTAGTTGCTTGCCCACATTGTGTTGATGTCTCATAGAAAGCCATATGACAACCTTTGGGTAACGGAGTCCCTTCCTTATCTCCATCTCTCCAAGAGATCAGCTTGATCTCCTTCTAGATGCACTGGCAAAGTAGTTGAAATAGTTGATAGACTCTTCCATTTGGTATGATAAGACTCTTCCATTTTGGTATCTTAATCATAAATTGAATCTGCACTCAAAGACCGGTCAAGTTTTTGTTGTTATAGAGGTCTCTGTGGTAACAGCTAACCCAAGTGAAGACTTTACATGAAGTTGAGTGAAGATTCAACTTGAGGTTGCAGAGTTTTCCTTTCATCTCCAGAGACCTTGTACTAGCTGTAGTCCATATTTCAAATGAACATTTTAACTTCACCTTCAGTACTTTTGCAGATATTTAACAGATAAGCTATCCTGTCCTTTTTAAGGAGAGTAGTTTAGCAAGCAAGACCAACTCAGCTATTGCTTCCGTACTGCATGACCTTACAAAATACTGAGATCTATTTAAGTGTATCCATGAGTTTCAGTATTCCCTGCAATGGTTTTATTATCATTTAGCTCCAACTCTGAGAAACAAAAGACTTAATGTAAAGGTTTTTTTATCTTCAGTTTTCATTTGAGTTACATGCTTTCTCTTTACAGTATGTGAAAGTTTTGATGCCCAATAGGACAAATGTGCACATCTATGTTTAATGATTTGATAACACTCTTCCACCTTCTCCTGTTCTGCATTTCTTGATAAGAGCTCGTGAGTGTGCATTTGTGATGAAGAATTTGATGGAAAAGTGCTATGAATTTTTTTCTTTTCAAAGTACATCTTTGTGCAGATCTGGAAAGCCTAATTTTCAATTTATAAGAGTCGGGCAGGGAATAAGGAGTAGGGGAGAAAATACAGTGCTAGTATTAAATTGAGGCTAAAGATGTACTGGAGGAGAAGTGCTAAAGAATAAAAGCTCCTTGCTGTTAGGCTTCCTTCAACTCATCTGATTTGTTGGGGGTTTTAATTCCATGTTTATTTTGTTTTCTAGAGCTTTGTTACAGACTCATGGCTTACATTATAATGTTACAAATGTTTTGTGGATAGTAAAGGAAATGTTACTTATGGTTAAGTTACTCTGTACATTTGCAATGTTCAACAGCTGTTGTAATGCCCTTATACAATTATAGTAGCCCCTTTTAGTAGGTAGGCCATGAAAAACTGCAGAAGCATCCTGTGAGAAGTAGTGCCACTTCAGGTTTACTCTGCAACGGCCCACATATCAACAAGCTGTATTCCAGTGCCAGTTTTACTATGTAATAAATGCTAGCCAGTGAATTGTTTTCCCATTGGAATATAATTTTTTCTGATTGCATGATGGGAAGGATTTCTTCTTATTGACAAGAAAAAAAAAGAGAAAGCAATCTTCATTTAAGAATAACCTGTATAGGATACAAAAACTTAAAATTGAATAGTTTGTTCTGCATTTGAACTGATTGGAGATTGTTTGCAACCCTGGTTAGTATTCCAGTTACAGAACTTGTCCCTAACCCTTTAGTTCTGTAGTAATTGTTGATTAGCTCCGTCTAAAAATGAGCTTCAGCTGGTGGTTTACATCTAGTAATACTTAACAGCCTTGCAAATATAGTTAAGAAGATCTCCAACTGGAATATTTTCAAACTGTGTCTTGTAGCTGTATGTTGACATCTTACCATTAATAAGAAACTCTGTGATAATACTAAAGTTCATAAAAGAAACTTTTAGAAGACTGAAAAGAGAAGGCACTCAGCAAGTTGCATTGACACAGATTGATAGACAAGAACTCAAGACGTCTCCCAAGATTTTTTTTCTTTCAACTGGGTTTCAAAGTGGAGAAGGAGTGGGGAGTGAAAACTGACAGAAAGGCATTTCAGGGAAGAGTTTACAAAATATGTAGTCACTTAGTAGTCTAGGCCAAGATCTGTTGTACAAGGTAGATTAAATGGACTGGATAACAATAAGAATGGATGAAGATCTGGTCAAAAGTTTAAATAAATCAAGCTACTGAAAGCTGGAAGTAGTGTAAGAATAAACACATTGCTATGAAGATTTGAATTTTTCAGAATTGCCTAATGATAACATCTTATCTTTTTATTTTCTCACTATATCTGTTAGTGTAGGTCAAATCTTATATAAAGAAAACCTGAATGCCTGGAGTTACTGAAGACCTTTTTTAAAGTTTATAGCTCAGCTTCTAATCACTGCTATAGTTTCCATCTCCATTATGTTTTGTCTTAAAACTCTGTTATGAAGGAGTGGGATGACCTCTGAATACCTTGGTAAAAGCATATTCTGTTCAGCTTGTCCCCAAGGGATGTAGTGCAGTGTTGCATCCATGAGAACAGCTGAACCAAAATGGAATGCTGACTGCTAATAGTAGGGCAGATAGCATAACTGCATGAGAGGGAAACTTTAATCCCAGTCAAGACTCTAGCTCTAAACTCTATTGAAAAAATAAATGCCTATCATCTGCTAAATATTAGCTAAAATAACTATGTTAGTCTCCCTAACAGAGCAGTTGATCTCAGGATTCCTAGCAATGTAGACTCTTTTATAAGCTTTGCTCTCTGGTTTGCATTTCTTCCATAGTCAGTGAGTGGGATTCCCAATGCCTCTCCAGTAATTTTGGTCACAGCTTTAAGGAGAGATTGGATGTAGGCAAGATTTATAGCAAGTAATTGTGCTGGTTCTAGCTTCATATTGATTGCAAGCTATTGTACATTTAGAAATAAGTTCAAGGCAGCACTCACCCCTTAAGTTTTGGGGATCTTGAAACTGAAAGGTGTTCTTTGTCTGGATTTTTGTTTTCCTCTGGATAAGTATGTCAGCATATTCATGTTTTCAGTGCTTCTGGCAATGAAATGTCTGTCTAGGTACACATAACCTCTGTAATTATCTGTTTTGAATTAAGTGTGGAAGAATTCTAGTTAGCAGTTGTGTGGTGATTTCACTTGTGACTATAGTTTCATATGTCTATGTGTGTAAGAAGGTGAGACAATGAAATTTCTATTAAGTTCAACACTAGTCCTCTGTGACAGCAGGTAATCATGTTGTCATCAGAGGAAAATTACATATTCTATCTCTTAAATTTACTGGTTGGGTCATTTCTCTTCCTGTTTGTATTAGGAGAACTGCTTTATTTTTGCTTTAAAACAATCTTCTGATTTCCACGCCAGATATCTACACAATAACCTACAGTCATGCACTGTCTCTTAATCTTAACTTAATCTTTCCTATTTCTTTATTGTACACTTCTGTGTTATAATTAAACTCGAAGGCGGAGACTGTTTATTTCTCTCTGCTGAATTATTGCACTAGTTATCAAATACAGACATAATTCACCAAATTCAGATAAATTTTCTACCAGAGGATGTAATAGTAAAAAAAGGAATGATCGGGCTTTTAAGTACCTTTTAGGATTTGTCCAGCATCTTTTGACATTTGTTTTTTTTTTTTATATACAAGATTTGGATGTTTTCAGCAATTAATATCCCAATTTAAGTATCTATTTCCAAATGCAGAGAAAATTGCTTTTTTTTTTCCATCTAGTAGTATGTAAATATCCTGGTTTAGTTTATAAAGGTGTCTGACAGTGACATTGTAGTGCTTATCCTGGAATTCAGGCTCACCTTTTTAGTGCAGGAATGAATACATAACCTCAGGAAATAGGGTGGAAAATTTGTCTCTATCATGGTATTGTGTGACATACTAATCACATAAGTAGTTCATCAGTGCGTACTGAGGTAGTGGCTGAATTTTACCTTAAAATATTCCCATCTTGACAGCTGCATTTTTTTCCTTCTTGCTACTCCACCATTTTGTAGTTGCACTGTCTCTAATACCACCATTTGTTGTACACTGAGAGAGCATGTGATATTCTCTGCCTGCTGCTTGCATCCTATTAAGGAATCCAGGAGTATGTGGAAATGTTCAGGAACACATAAAATTAAAACTGTCCTGGTGAGATCCTCTTGCATCTTTGAAACATGCCCTCATCCTTCTCCATTCTGTCTCTCAACTTTAGCTTTACAATAGCAGTCCATATTTTTAAATGTATCTCTTAAAGCCTATTATATGTAATCATCAGGGCAAAATATTATTTTTTAAAACATCATTAACACTGAGTATTAATATCAGTAAAAGAACCCACAAGTTCTACTTAAACGATGTTAAAACTTTTAATATTTTTAGACCAAGCTACCTGAGTATATTATTTGCAGGTAGAACTTTGGTCCACATTTTGCATTAAACTGAAGTTAATTTTGCTAAATTTCCTGTTAATTCTTTTATATTCATAAAAAATAAGTGAAATTGTAGCAGTTGAAAACAATGAGCTTTTTTAAGATTCCCTATTAAAATGTGTTTGTCATACCATTGTTATTTTATAGTAATATAACACTTATCTCACCTTCATGCTGTAACAGCATAATAATGTTCTAATATTCTATAAATAATAGTAATATGTCTTAACATCTCTAATGGCATATGTATTATGTCATATTATGTAATCCGAATTACAATGTGTGGATGTTTGTTTTGAATATATGAGTATTTCTTGTTGTACATGATTATGTGTACAGTGATGTATATTTGGATCCTTCTTCCAAATAATCATTTTTTTTACTCAGTTGGCCTATACTTTGCTGGGATTGCCCATGGAATGTGAAGACAGTATTTAAGCATGTAGTGTTAATGTTAGAATCATAGAATCATAGAATGCGTAAGGTTGGAAGGGACCTCAGAGGTCATCTAGTCCAACCCTCCTGCACACGCAGGATCACCTAGAACACATGGCACAGGGCTGCATCCAAGTGGGTTTTAAAGATCTCCAAAGAAGGAGACTCCACAACCTCTCTGGGAACCTCTCTGGGCAGCCTGTTCCAGTGCTCTGTCACCCTCACAGTGAGGAAATGCTTCCTTAAGTCCCTGTGGAACTTTTGGTGCCTCAGCTTGCAGCCATTTCCTCTCGTCCTATCACTGTCCACCAAGGAAAAGAGGCCAACCCCATCCTCCTCACTGCCTCCCTTGAGGTATTTATACACACTAATCAGATCCCCTCTCAGCCTTCTCTTCTCCAGGCTGAACAGGCCCAGCTCTCGCAGCCTTTCTTCATAGGGCAGATGTTCCAGGCCCCTGATTATCCTGGTATTCATTCTTGTTTTAGCTATGCAGGTAGTATTCCAGTTCTGACTCCCTCCCAGTGGTAGGAACTCATGTGGAATAAAAGAATCAGAAAGAAAGCTTTTTAAAATGAGTATCTTTTAGTAGTTCTATACTTTCAGATCTTTGAATCTGCTCTAGGATTAACCTGAAAGCATTTATTAATATTTGATGGCACAGTGAGAAGCTAGGTATGTAGATTTATGGAAGTCACAAAGAATTCATCTGGGCTTTAACAACTTTGGCCCTATGCTTTAGCCAGAGATTGTGCAGGTAAATTCAAATGCCTTTTAGAAAGGGAGCGTCTGTACGTGGACTCAACCTAGTAAAGATATATTCCATCACATTCTTATTCTGTTGATTTGTATGTGATGAAATGTTTTTTCATTTTGTTTAGTTCATAGTATAAGACGTTGCTTGATATTTTTGTAAGGTTTGACTAAACTTTGGGAGAATTTCTACAGATGTTATCCCATTGTCTGAATCTAAGCACTGAAGAAGGGCTTGCTATATTTTTACTAGTTAGCAGTAAGATCTGTTAATATTTTTGATGGCAAAGCACTCTGGTTTACTAAGCTAATGATTTGTAAGAAATTAGATTTGAGATCTGGAAAATTTGGGTTAAGGAAAGGTCAAGGAATTAAAAGATTATTATATACAATAAAAATAGATGGAATATGACATTATGTAGTGAAGAAGAATCTCTAGTCAGGGCACAGCATATGAAAGCCAAAGGACTTGGTGAAGAATGTGTTTTGTGGCAGTAGAAAGCAAGGACTGACAAAGCAGGTGGTTCCTGATAGAGTATTTTTGAGGTATAGGGGTAATAATCACTCTCACATTGATGTCTGTAGTACATGACTTTAGGCCATACTGCAGTAGCCTCAGCCATGTGCTTTCCTTCACTGCTTTTTTAAATCCTGGTGAGTAATTCAATGTATGTAAATACGAAGCTGAGCTGCTAAGCTGTGCTGGGAATCCAGACCGCTTGTCCCAGCTCCTTCTGAGGGAGCAGCACATGACAATGCAGTACAGTGTGACAGCACCTCTCTTGCCCAGGGCCCTGTGATCCTTTCACTCACCCTATTCCCTGCACTGCATCCTATGAGGTGTGACAAGCTGGGGCTTCACCCCAGCACCTTTCTAGTGTGTCAGAAGCCATCACTGGTATCGGCCTTGGGAAGAAGGAATTGGGCAAGATGGATAAGGGAAAGGTGGCCTCAAGGTGAGCAGGAGCAAATCATCCAGTGCTGCTCTGCAGGAGTCCCCAGATGGACTCATTATCTGCTCTGCCTTGTTGCCTGTCAAAGCGGAAAGTCAAATTCTGCCCTGGGAACGTAAGTCATCCCTATACTTGTGGGTCTGGTCCTAGAGAAGACTTCTTCTTGCCCTGAGAAGATGAGGCAAAAGAGACAGCTGCATTTTTGTTCCACTTCTGCTACACAAAATATTGCCTATTATGTATTCGGCCCACTATTTAATTTGCTCTGAGGATGAGAGCAGGGAATTATTAGGACAGTATCTCCCTGATTATGTAATGCAGGTTACTTAAGCCAATGTATGTGTTGTTGGCTATAATAAGACCAGGGATTAGAAGCAGCATGTGTTCTGGGATAAATAAAAAGCTTTGGACTGACCTAGAAATACTTTACCGTGACCTTATCCAATGATAGGAGAATTTAGGTAAAGGTGAATTATCTCTGAGCTTTGGCTACTGTTAACCTGTAATATCTCTACTGACTCCTTACTTACAAAAAGAAACTTTACTGTCATCCATAAGAAGAAAAGCTCTCTAGAGCAAAATCTCTTTCTAAAGTGGAAAAGAAATAGGCTAAAGCCAAACCTGTGCATGTTTGTGAACCTATTCAGTTTAGCATAGGTAGGAGACAACACAAGCTGAAAGAACACAGGTAGCATTTGTGCTTGAGTTAGGCTGGAGCATTTGCACCCAGGGGCTACATGAGTGACAAGGGAGCAGCAGCTCCTTAACCTGCACCATGCAGATCATGAGGGCATCCTTTTCAGTCAGATGTCTGAGATGGATGTGAGGATGCGCATGGTGCTGCCCCAGCTCCCCTGCAGGATCTGCTGAGCCTGGACGTGTTTTCTGCTGAGGGTGTGGAGACAGGCCAAGCCCCAGGTCATGGGCCCCCTGTGCCCACTGTGCTCTGGCATGTGTGATGCTGAGATGTGCACAGAGGGGGGATCTTCCTCTGGGGAGAAGGAGGAGGCACATGGGCATGTGTGGAAGCATCAAGGAGGGCTGGGATGTGGGCTGCATGCCCAGTGGCACAAGAGGGATGGGATGGGAAGAACTGGGGAGGCCTCTCTGCCCCCTTGACAGCATGGAAGTCGCTGCCAGCACTGCTGTTGGCCCCGTCCTTCCCATGGTTATTGGTCCTTAAGCAGGCCAAGTTTGGACTTCTTAAAAAACTTAGTAATTAACTTTGCTTAATCTGTGAGGTGTGTGTGTTTTTGCTTTCTCTTCTCTCATTTTTTTTAGTGTAGTAGCTGAAGCAAAAGCTAGGGAAAAGAAAATCCTGTCCCTGTTGAACCAAAACCAAATTTTGTTTTTCTCCTTGCTAAAATACCAGCACTTTCTTTGCCTAATTGTTTTTACTGATGTGACTTGTCCTGGGTGTAGCTTGGATCACCAGAAACCATTTTTGTCAAAAACCACTTCTGGTTTTGTATTTTCAGGAAAGTAGCATTTTTATGGCCTTTCTTTTTAAGTGTAATACAAATGAAAGCAGTTGAACTCTTACCAGTGCTGTTTTCTGATCAGCTGCAGCTCTTTTCTATTTCTTTTTTACAATAAATTTTTGTTACCCTTTTTGTTACTCTTTTTTCCTCTCCACATAATAACTGCTTGATTCTAAGTAGTTCAGCTCACATATGCAACTCATCTTGATTTAAAGACTCCAAATGGTCAGTACTTAAACAATCCCCTTGGCACACTCTCCGCTTTATTTATTATTATTTTTTTAATGTACCCTATTTTTGTTTGAGTTTTGCTAACTTCACCATTCGGTGTTATGGCAGAAGTGACTAGCACCTGCTTTGCATGGAATCCCACAGCTAAAAAACTTGCAGTGCGGCAGCTGGGTCTCAGTTGTAACTGAGCACCAAAATTCTCTGTATTTTTTGCTTGAACAATCTTCTTGGTAAGATGACAGTGTAAGAGTAAAAGCGAGATTAAAATATTTCCCATTCGTTTTCTCAGCAAAGTAGTGCTTCGTTGTACTGCCCCTCGACATTCAACTGTGGCAGTTGCCTCTCTAGAAGGGTTGGGTGCTTCAGAGTCCATCCATTTGGGCATAAAGAGCACATGTATGTTCTTTAGTTGTATGTAGGTATTCTTGTTATACACTAAAGGAGGAATAAAGGTACCAAAATATTGCCTTTTCGTAGATACTAGGCTTTCATTTAAAAGTAAATATGTTTTCCAGCAGATGCCTTTTTCTGAGAAAGAGATCTGTGTTCAGTGCGAAGAGGACATAGCAAGTGGTTGTCCTGATGGTTCTGCAAGTTCTTCTTGCAAAATAAAAGCATCTGTTCTGCTATACTTCTATTTTATTTAGAAGTACAGTATTTTATGTGTGTGGGGAGGCTGGAGCTGGGAGGAGGGCTGAGGGTTGGCCTTCAGTTCCATCCTGTGGGATTCTGCTTTCTGCTGGAAAATTTAATGTGACACAGTTCATATCTGCTGCTTTTCTGCCTCTGCTGCTTTTTTTCCCTCTCTCCAGGTAGAAAAGCATGGAATTGCAGCACTAAGTAACGTTATAAATGTAAAATTTAATCAAGCTGTCCACAGATACTCTTTCTTTCATTCATTATTACTACTAATGAAATTGGGATATGTGTACTAAAGAGGCCAGTTTTGGCCAAAGCAGTAGTCTAACTGTAACAATGTGCCACTAGTATTCTCCTGCCATGTTTATTTCCTGCTTTTCTCCTAGTACCTGTTATTTCTTACCTCTTTCCCATAATTATACTTTTTGTGTAGAATGTGCCACCTACAACTTTACTGTCAAATGAGTAAACAAAAATGAAATCAAAGCTTCCAATACTTCTAGGGACAATTGGCCCCTAGATGCCTCAGTGTTTTTCTATTCCCTGTGAAAAGAGTATTACAGCCTTATACCTGTGAGATATTGATCATATTTATGGCACACTAGTCATTTGCATACCACTGCTTTTATCCTAGCTATATTCCAACAGGCAGGATGTCAGATTCATCGTAATGTCATATGTTGGCTAATCGATAATAATAATACAGCTTTTTATGCTGCTGACAATCTCAGAGAGGAATTTGGAAACCATTTGTTATATGAATAGTGATATGAAACCTATGTTATGAAACGCGGGATGTGTTAACAGCAACCAGGCTGCATGTTCCCTTCAAGTTTTTAGTGCTTTGTGTCACCTTCCATTAAGTTTAAACATGTTATGCAGCTGCACTTTAAAGCGTTTTGCTTGTTTGTAGGCTAAGAAAAGATGAGGCAGAAGAAATCATTCCGGCTTTCCCTGGCTGCCCATGGGTTGCGGGAAGGCTCCAACTTTCCTTGGAGTTGTGCTCTGATTGCCACTTATTAAAAATAATGAACTATCTTCCTAGTTGTACTTTTCTGCTGCAGATTTAATTAGTGCTCACCCCCCCACTACCCCCAACTCCTTTGCTGGGCTGATGGAGCTGAGAGGAGGGAAACTGAAGCAATTTGAAACCTTGTTAGAAATTTATGAAGTGCTAAAATGTTTTATTCCCAGAGGCGGGTTTGCCAGCTGTCACTGGTAAGCCATTCGCTGCCTGCCGCAGAGCGAGCGAGCCTGCGATAGCAGGGGGAGGCAGCAGGCCACAGCCAACATGAGCATGTACATCGTTTGGCAAATTACACGCTCTGTAATTAGCAGGAAGTAGAGTGAAACTAATTATTTTTCTCCTCAATTGGGCCAATGACGTTGGAGAGGAGGACGGATGTGGCGGTGGGGTGGGGAAGGGATGCCCCAGACTTCAGGGCCCTCCAGTGGCTGATCTGAGGCTGTGACAAAAAGGGGTACTTGCCCCTTCCTTCTGCATGGGATGCGGCCAGGGGTATAAAAGCTGCATCCTTGCCCTGCAAATATCTTTTTCTTCTCTTTTCTTTTTTTCCTTCCCTCCCTTTCTCTCCCCATTTTGTATGACTGAGACCAACCTGTGGAAGTGGTCCCTCCAGACCACAGGGAGGTTGGGCCCAAGCATTGCTATAGGTCACTGTCTGAAAGCTATGTGGGGCAGGATTCTGCATTTTGGAGGCATGGTGCTCTTACTGTCTTTGCCAGGCCTGCATATTCCTTTGAAATGATTGATTTGGCCCCAAAGCGGGAGCCCATCTGAGAAAGCCTGTTTGCGGCAAAGGGATAAAAAGTCTATTAGGCGGATTAGTGCTGATTTGTAGTTTAGATTTCCTTAACTAAAATGGAAATCGGTCTGCTTCCATTTCATGTTTCTCTTTTACCAGCTAGAGAGTCACCTCTTTACCTGCACATATAAGCTGCAGCTTGGAGACTGGATTTTTTTTTTCTCCTCTACAAGCCTGACCTTTAAAGTTCATTCCTATGTATGCATTTCTAAGGAAAGATTTTTGCAAGGTCAGTTCAAAGACCTTATTTAAGTGGAGTCACTTAAGAGCAGAGCATGAAAGTGTACTGCTAGAGGATGAACCACTAGAAAATGTATTAAGGGAGAATTAAAAAAAACAAACATAGTTGCTACTTTCTGCCTAGAACAGCATGTGAGCTTTGGAAAGTTTATTTTTTATTTTTTATTTTGCTTCTGTGTTGCAAGGTCAAAGGCTGCTTAGTTTTAGATTCTGTACATAGACTCTGTTCTTGTCCTAGGTCATGTGGTCTGCCTTTTGAATGGAACAACATGTGCAGTTTTTGTTTTGTTAGTCGTTTTTTCCTTTCTCCTCTCCTCATCCCTCCTTGTGTTCGTCCCTCAAGTATTGTATTGATCGTATTCTTAACACTTCTGATGACAGTCCCTCAATTCCCTCCCTAGGCAGATCATTTCTTTGCCTAATTGCTGTTAAAGTTAGTAGAAGCATAATGTGTGTAGCCTTATTATTTTCTTCCCCTCATTTGGTTTCAAGGCATTCTCTACTCATTATGCCAAAGAAGCCTGAGGAAGTCCTCTCTACTGAGATATTAAGACCAGAAAAGAAGAACTCTGTGTGCGTGTACGCACTCAGAAAGGGAAGCTAGCAATAACAAAGCATTCAAGCATCAGCCATGTACAAATCAAACTGTGTGTTCCTGGTAGACAACACATAACCTTTAAGATTGATCTATTTGTAAAAATGATTTTTTTTTTACAGACGTGTCTTTCTGAAGAAATGTCTAATGTTTAAGTACCTATTAAGTAATTGTTAAGTGACAATTCTTTTGTGTATAGGAAGTCTTAGTTCTATGTTTTAAATACACAAAGGAATCCAAGCTGCTGAGGCTTGAGTCTTGAACGCATCAATCTGTCAATGCTGCATTTGCATTATACCCATGTTAAAAAGACCTTCAAAGGTCAGGAACTTAAAGTGTGCTTAAAGACCCTTGACTTTTCCTTTCTGTCAGCTTTTTGCATACATACAGACACCTCTCAGTTATGGAGCACTCTTACTTATTTTCCAGCTCCTGTTGTTTTTGTCGCAGCCTCTCAGTGTAGTTTACATAAGAAAATCAGGGTTCCTCAGAAGCACAGGAAAAATGGAAATCTTGTGATTCCCTTCTTCTAAGGCAGCAAAATGCAGTTTTATATCATGATGTCTCTCAGATATCTCTTAAGTGGTTTCAGGTGCCCATCCTGAGTGACTCCGTGTCCCCAGTGGGAGTCTGTTTTTATTTCCACCACAATCTTTTCTGCCTAGCATAGAGAAGATGCAGGCCAGGTGGGATACAGTGTCACAGTGATGGACTGGAAGAGCACAGCTAGCCTCTCTTCTCATATGCTTTCTTGTCTCTCCCTCCCCTCTGCCAGGATGTCCCATTTTGGCATTACCCTTTTGCTGTATATGAGATGGAGCCAGGTAGGCTGAGCAGAGGTATGGAAATGTATGGAAGCTCACCTGGCCCCATTGCAAACCCTAAAAGATCCATGGTGTAGGGATGGGCTGGCCGGCACTGCTGTGTAAACCAGTGCTGGTCAGGCAGAGTCCTGCTGCAAAATAGTGTCTCCTGTTTAAGACTTAGATAATTTGCATGTCCTGCCAGCTTAGGTAATCTCTTTCTCTCAGCTTATGCCTAAAGCTTGCCTGGCAAGTACATGGCATTAGTGCCTGCTACCTGCAGACCAGGCTGCTATGCCTCCCTCCTACTGGTAGGTTAGACTAGACTGAGAGAAGATTGAGAAATGAAAGCAAAGTGAAACTGTTCTTGTGGGGAATGGATTTCCTTCTGGTAGCTCTTGGAAAAAACAGTTCCATTGAGTAGGATCACTGACTGTATTTAGTGTGCTACATATCTGGCCTTTTCTCCTCTACTCAGGAACCCCTTGAAGTCTACAGATGTTGGCAGCACAGAAACAAAGAAACAAGTAAAAAAAAACACACAAAAAACCTTCTTGTTCGGGATCATGAAGTAGAAACCAAGCACCAAGTGTAAGAGAAGTGATAGGACTAAGAATAAAATTTCTGCAAAATGGAGGTTGACTGCAGGAGCAGAAGGACTGTGTGCTGTTGGGTGCTGTCAGATGTTTACCTATTATGCTAATGTAGATTCCACTTTGTGAAGATGCTAAGGTATATTCAAAATGTGTGAAGAGTAAATGACATAAAGAAATGAGGCAGTATAATACTAGTACTTGTGAAATCAAAATTCCTACTTGACTTCAGTGAGCCGAGGAGTCATCTAAGTTTTTTTATGCTTTCTCTAAAAGAAATCTAGAGATACAGTACAAATGATTGGATATGAAAGGAGATTCCCAATTGCTGTGGAAGTGACAATGCTATGATTACGCTGAAGTTTAGTTGAAGAGGTGACATGTCTGACATGAAAGATGCAGCAAGCATAGCATGAAAGAGATCAAGTGGAGTATATTTCCTTAAGAGTGAAGAACAATAGGATACTGAATGTAATGTAAAAGAACTATCTTGTCCCACATTGTATAGCTTGCTCAATTCATAACCACAAAATGCTCTGAGAGCATTTTTTTTAGCAGATACGAAACAGAAGAGCTGTTTTTGTAAGCTGGTGAGATGGTTGATTTTGATTTTTTTTTTTTTTGGTCAAAATGAAGGGTTGGCTGAGGTTATGGAATCTGTCTTTGTTTTCTGAGTGGATGGAGAGAAAATATTCTCGTCATCTATGCTTCAACTACAGCTGTATTAAGTGGATACCAATATGAGCTTTTTCTATATGAGAGTCTCTTTCTGAAGAAACTCTATCGCATGTCTGTTTGTTAAAAGAGTTACATGCTTCTCAGAGATCTTAGCTGTTATCCAATACGGCTCATCTGACTGGGAAGATCCCAGAAACAGAAAATAAGATTTATAAAAAGTAAGGTATAGATAGCTGGAAAGAGACAAGTATAAAGAAATATCATATTTTTTTCTTTTGTCCTAATTCATCAAATTATGACTTGCATTTACTTTGTACAATCTGGTCTTTAAATCTGAGGAAATTTGAGCACTCAATCTCAAATTGCTATCTGCAGCATCATTTGCATGATGCTTTTTGTATGAAGATCTAAGTACTGCACAGTTAAGCTCTCAGGCTAGCTTTTAATATTAAATAAAGTTTAGATGATACCTTAGATAAGCTTGCTGATAAATGAAGTATACTTGGCAATCAAATTCTGTAAGTAGTTATTAAATTACTTCACCTGCAGCATATTAAACGCATACATAGGCAAATGATTTTTCCTACTGATGCCAAATGCGAATAAGATCTCATTTCATTGTTGGCTTGACAAGACAGATCTTGCATGAGTTGCCACCAGAGGAGGATAGTGGTTGAGGTCTCTAGAGCAAAGGCACACTTGAAGTTAAGGAGTGAGTCATAGCAAAGTAGTCTTTAAAATAGTTCACCAGAACAGTGGTAGCACAGCAGCAACAAGAGCACGGAGCTCAGAGCCGCTAAACCTCCTTGAGCATCTATGTGCACTGCACAGATGGTTCTGCCTTAGCAAAGCTTCTGCTGACTGTAAGAGAGATGGCTTAAAATTAATCTTGTGTATGCCTGACAAGCATAAGCCGTGGTCGTAGCTTGCACTGCAGTGTAGGTAAGCCGCTGTGCTATCCCTCTGCTTTGCAAAGGCCAACACAGCCCTGACCTAGGGGGAAGGGAACTGCACCAGTTTATTCTCGTGTCCCTGGAGATGTTTATTTATGTTGTATTGGACTGTGCTTGGAGTTTGCAGCTATTTCAGTCTATCCAGTAAATCCTGAAATAATTCTAACTAACTTTTGCCCATCTGCCTCCTTTTCACCATGCTTTGTGCCAAATTCAGAGTCTTTAAATAATCCTGAAAACAGTGTTTTTTCCGAGTTTATTTTTGCACTAAGATGGTTGCTGACAGACTGCTTCTTGTCTAGGAACTTTCTTATGTCTGTTGTAGAAAGATGTGATGCTTGGGGATGTCTTTATCTTCCACAGGGAATCCTCCTCTTCCATGATTAAAATATGCAGTTGCAATTGTAGTAAATAGTGTGTTGTAACACCAAATTATTCTGTGATGATACATCTTCTTTAATAATGAGGTCTGCAGCAACCACCTAATAATATCCAAATTGAGGCCTTTTCATATATTGGACCCTCCTTTATTTTGTCTCCAGTTTTAGCATCAGTTATATTCTTGTCCATTAAGTAGTTAATGAATCATCCTAGAGCTCTAATGAAAATGAACATCTGAATGCTGAAAGTGTGCAGAATTAGCAGATTGGCAGAATGTAGATTCTAAATCTACAGTTTTAACAATATTAGAGAATCTTTGTGAGCAGTCAACATTACTTTCTGCTATGAATGTTACCTTTGCTTGCTGTCTCTGGATAAATCCAAATTTCAGTCTCATAAACACCACTACTACCTGCATCTCAGAGGTCATTACTGTGTCCTGCAAAGCTGTGCTTACAGTTTAACAAAGCACAGTCTCCTTGCAGCTTTTCCTCTTTGCAGATCTCACAGGGAGAGGCAGGCTATTTTGTGCAGCTGATCGCTTTTGGTTTCACATGTCTAGGGCCTGTTCAGCAGGATGACATAGCAGATGCAGAAGAGACTGATGATAACGTGTAAGGAGAGGCTGGGAGCCACAAAATAGGACTTGTATTAGGTCCCAAAAGGAGGCATTGTAGTTATCTGATGCTATTTTTGTTTTTTGAAAGTAAAATACTTGTTTTACTTTTAGCAGCAGCATTCAGTTAAATACTCAGTTTGGTGTGGTGCTTGTTATTTATGTGGCATGACTTGCTTGCTGTTCTCCCACCAAATCAATCATATGTGCTTATTAATGAGATATATTTACAGAGTAAAGATCCCAAAGGCTAGAATCTGGAATAAGGAAATAATTTCCAAGCTTCTTAAGGATGAGAAATACAGAATTTAAAACCCTGCTGAAATCCATGTTGAAACTGTGACATCCCCAGAATCATCAAAGTATGAGATTTCTATGTACAGTATATCTGCATTATATGATACATCTTGCTGACGTTTTTGGAGAGAGAGGGCAAATTGAAGAAATGTTCATATATCTGTGTTTATGTGCTTATTTAGGATGGAGTGGATACTGTACTGGTAATCATTGGAGAAAAAAAAATAAATGCATGCTTGCCCCCGTTGTACTTATTCTGTACTTATTCTGCACTTATTCCTTTTGTGCTGCCTGTGTTCCTTAGCATTTATTGTATAGCGCTCCTCTACAGAAAATTATGTGTAAAAATAGTATCCTTCTCCACAGTGGCATTTTGCTCCATCCAAGGATAGACTCTATTTATTGCCCCAGTTTCGGGGCTGATGTTCTGTGCGGCTGAAGGGACTGGGAGCTGGTGGAAGCTGATACAAAGGTCAATTTCTGTCCTTCCTCCCCACCCAGTCCTTAACCTAATTAAATGTGCAGCACTTGAAGCTTCTGCTAGTTGCTCCTTTCTTTTTCATGTCTTCTTGATTAAACATGACAACAGATCAATGGGAGAGTGAAATCAGGCTGTTTAAAAGAGGTTCAGGCTTAAGCTGAGTGTTCAGTTGCACTATGGAACAATAAAGCAAACCACAATGTTTATAATTTTAATGGTAAAGTCATTAACTAGCTGATTATATGCAATAGTGTCTGGCATGTGAAGCTGAGGAGGTTTAATTGAGACTATTTTTAAAGGGAGAATTTTGGATGCAATGTAGGATGTGAGTGGAATTTTTTTTCCTCTTAACGCTGGGAATTTAAGAACAATTGAGGAGAGACTAGAATTCTGTATCCAAAGCCAGAATATCCTGATTGTTTGGCCAATGCCAACAAATTACAGAGGGAACGCAACCTTCCTATTCAGTTATGGTTTTACTGCAGAGATGGGAATAGGATTAAGACCTTTGCAGGGGAATGAATCTATATTCATTCCCCATATAGACACCTGGATGTCTGTGCCCTGCTGTCTCTAGCCATGCTGCATAGCAGATGAATCACCATTCTGATATAGCTTGAATTTGTGTGTATTGGTTTGTAAATATTAGACTGTGCATTTGGCTATTAATTTACCTGTTTAAATATGACAATATGACAGGGGTTTTGAATATACACTCTTTTGGTGACACAGCAAAAATGAAGAATTTCAGACTATTTGATAAGAAAAATAATTAACTTTTTCTTTTTTTTCGTCAACAGTACTGTTGATAAGGGTGAATATTATGATTTTTTTTTTGTAATTACCAGTGAGCTTCATCTTATCCATGTTTTAGTTCATTTCAGGGAATGGCTTAAGATAATCATAACAAACAGTGCTCAGTCCCTCTTCACCTGCCAGAATGGGAGAATGGCAAGTATTGGCTTTCTGTATTGAGAAACATGTTTTGGGGAGAGTGGGGAAAAGACTATTCCTGGATATTGTTTTCTTTCCTCACTCCCAAATATGGAAGGAAAAGGTTAATTTTCTGACAATTCTGTGAGGAAAGGAGAGAAAGGGAGAGTTGGAAGAACATTCTCTGTTTTGACACAGAACTGATAGGTATTCTTTCTACATCAAGAGCTCCATTTCAGGACATGCAAACAAGCCCTAAGGATGCCTGTGATATTAGTCTATACCTTGTCTTTGATATGAGAGAAGAGGATAAAAATTGAACTACTACTTGATTGATTAAAGGAAGAATATTCCAAAATCTGAACCTTCTATCCTTAATGTCTCCTAGCAGGTAGGAAGATAATGAGTATGAACTCTTCTGATGCTACATCTTCTGTGTTTAAAATTACTTAACATCCTTCCTTTGTGTTCTCTATTCGGGAGGATTTTCTCCTTCACCTAAGGTTTTGGGCAAAATGACCGCTTGCAAGTCAGCACTTTTGTCATCATTGAATTTTCCAAGGTTCTTTTACTTAACATTTTCTTCTAATGCTGCCTTCTTCATGCTGTATTAGTATATATCATGAAGTATATTAGTATAATATTAGTATTAGATACATTACTAACATGACTTCTAGGGCCTGATCCCAGGGGAACTGCTAGTGATAAAATTCTTGTTATCCAGAAACCTGCCTTAGTCAATCCTGTCCTAGTTAATGAAGTTCTGGTTACAAACCCAGTG
>JAUBOD010000279.1:4980754-5004449 GCA_032353885.1 Nothura maculosa | reverse complement strand
CAGTGATGCTGGAAGAGTGGGCTCCTCTTTTATAAATGCTTTGAGTTCATCATATAACAAAAGTTTTTGCACATATACAGGAAATTTTAAACAATTTCTCCATGTTTTTTCTACCCTTTGTCATCATTTGCATTTTTACACACAGCTTGAGCTTTGTACCCATACAATGAAATATGTCCTCAACAGTTGCTGTCATGTAAATGCATATGTGTCTGCTAAGAGGCCTTGCTATTTCTTTCTCCACCACTTTTTTTGCTTCCAATCAGTATTTTTGAGTTCTTCATCTACTTGTGGCTACCCTCCTATATTAGATACATACATATTTTTATAATCGGTAGGACAATTCTGTTCATGGCTTTCCTATCTTAGCTTTATTTCTAATAGGTACAGAAACTTTAAAAGAATAAGTA
This sequence comes from Nothura maculosa, assembly GCA_032353885.1. Taxonomy (NCBI): domain Eukaryota; kingdom Metazoa; phylum Chordata; class Aves; order Tinamiformes; family Tinamidae; genus Nothura; species Nothura maculosa. Next base: position 5,004,039 of record JAUBOD010000279.1, on the reverse strand, counting down.
TTAGAATCTTTCCCATCTGGCCTCCTTGCATCTTTTGTTCCTTACCACTGTTGTTGTCTTGGATACTGTGTTTGCACTAGTCTGACCCTGCTGGAGGTGAAAGCAGCAGCTGACATTTTGCTATCCAATTGGGACCATCAGAAGAAAAAAAATAGTAATATATTAGTTAGACACTTTAATCCTTGTTCGTATTCCTGTTCCAGTACAAAATGTCATTAAATTGTGATAGTGATTACACATAATGACTACTTGATACTTTGATTTTGCTCAAAAGATATCTTTTATCTCATCATTATTTACACTTTAAGTCAGCTTCAGAATCTACACTGATGTCAATTTATATGATGCAGATGCTTAATTATCACTGATTAGAAGCAAGAGTGCGTGTGGGAGAAGCTATTTTGCCAAACACATTTGCTTTATTAAGCCTTAAATATTATGATTTAATGTGGCTGATGAATGAAAAGGTGTATTTGCAGCTTGTTAGAGTTTGCCTGGTTGCATCAATTCGAATGGAGTCTGTGCTATGGAATAGCCACAGCCCAGAGCTGCTAGGGAAGGTGCTTCCTCACTGCCTCTGACCCAGCACAGGGAACAGGAGCTGCAGCTGGAACATTATGGGTAAAATAAGTGCTGCCAACACAGGCAATGACAGGGAAAGATTCTCTGGAAGCAGAGTGTTTTAATAAAAGACTAAATGAGAGTGCCTCCTTACTAGCCTTTTCTTGGATTCTCTTGCATCTTCTGCCAAGCCTCAATACAATGCTGAAAATAATGGTGGTGAGAGGAAGGAGTAAGCAGACAGATGAGGAAGAATAAATAGTATGTGAGGATTTGCCACTTAATGGCTAAAATCCCCGAGATTGTTGCTGTTCTATCCTTCAGCCTTGGGCAAATGGCAGTAAAGTCAAGAGGAAAGATAGTGAGGAAATGCCCAAAGAAAGCTGAGCAGAAATGGGCATCCAGGCCAAAGTAACTAATCCCTAAGGAATTGTTGTTAGAAAAATAATTACAAATAAATTAAAAAACTTCTAAATGGACCAGACATGGGATATTGTACTCCTTCCCGCACAATCCACCTCAATGTGATTAAGCAGAAAAATATACAAAAGTATTAGAAGCAAAATCATGTCCTTTAATTACCAAGTGTCATAGCCAAACATGAAAAGCAAAGACATTTAAACTTTACCAAGTGAAATGTCTGATTTCTATGAGGCAGTCCAAAACAGATTCTAAGAAAGTTTTTTGAGGAGTGATCTAAAACTGCAGTGCAAGTGAAAGAAGTTTGAGAAATTATGAATTCACCAAACCTAGTTGAGATTCCTTCAAGAATCTTTTAAGAATTATAAATAAAATTAAATATACAATTACCTGAGGAAATGGTGAATACTGCAAACTTTTGCTTAAACTGATTTAGATTTGCTAGTTTTTAATTGTTTTAAAGGACTTCACAGTTTGGAGAATTACCAGTTAGTAACTGTTTCTTGAATCAGTTTGTTGGGAAATATAAGTAATGTATATGGTTGAGGGAGAAGTCTGACATGGCCTCAGCAAAGGAAAGTTATGCCTTGCAGACATAAAATAAATGTTTTTAATGAGTAAACAGGCAAGGGGATGAGGAGAGTGTGCACAGTATGACATACTTAGGACTTCAAAAAGACTTCATCAAAAAAGGACTTCATCAAAGTGTCATATGAAATAATTTGAAAAAAAGTAAGACACCATGAGGTAAAAGAGGTCCTCTTGTAGATTAATGATAGATTAAAAGCAAAAAGAAAAGAAATAGGAAACAAATTGTTGATTTTCAGCCTGAAGAGAAATCACTGTCAGGGAACTCTAGGGATCTGTCTTGAGGTCATTCAGAATGTTACATTGCTGTTATAGAAGTTATTTTCTGTTGCTATCTCCATTTTAGATGTTATAGAAATTAAAATGACTGTTATGTATAGATATACTTCATTTCTTCTTAAAAAATTTTCTTCCTCAACAAAACCCAGCCTCTTGAGTTCATTGGGTAAAAGAAATATAGTGCTCCCCTTGAACTGGATTGTATGTAAGATGAAATATTAATCTTTTCTCTGCATGCTGAAATATATAAGCTACATAGAAAACCTATATCAAAGAAATTTCTAGATTGTGTTTATTCCAGGATTGGGCATTCCAGGAGAAAATATTGGTTTTGTTTGGTTTTGGTAAGAAACAATACTAACTGCTGAGACTGTTTTGCAGATCTCCTGCTGCTGTGTTTGTGTTTTCTGGGGGACTTTCTTTTCTTCCCCAGAAATTTATCATTGCTAATCTTCTTCAGAAGTAGCCAATCCGTTTTACTTTCTTTCCACTAAGTGAATTCTAAACAAAAATTAGTTCTTCATGGTGATATCCAAAGCAGTTTAGGAAAATTGAGAGCATCAACTAAATGCTAATGAGGCTTCTTTTCTTCATTATGCCTACTAGTGTTGCAGTATTTGAGCTGCTTAGTGCCTACATAATTACTGGTTTTATTTTGATGCTTACTAAAGCCAAATGTCTATAAGAACCTTTTGACAGTTCCATTATAAAAATATTATAGGCAACTTCTGTTCTCTTTACAGAAGTGTGGTTATCTGCTGGGACCTATTGGTACTGACTGTTTGCACTGACCAGAAGCAGTTGCTTTGTACTTTTTTTGTGTGTATTTTTTTGACTCCTTTACTCCCACTGCTTGATGTCCTTATTAGTTGAGAGTCGTCCCTCGAGTGAGACAAGGAGCTATGTTCCCTTTGCTTCCCTCCCTTAAGGAGACAACTCCGTGTTCCTCTGTTGGTGCTGTGTGTGGTGGATGGGGAAAGGTAGGGAGGATGTTGCTGTGACTCAGCCCAGGCCAGCCTTGGCTAATGTGGTGAGCAGTCTGTCAAAATGAATGCAATCAAATGGAGAGCTTGTCTTCACAAGTGGAAAAATCTAGCACATTTGTGGATTAGCATTAGTGCAACAAAACGCTTGAGATGGGCTGTGTGTTCCGCAGTGGCTTGGGAATGCTCAGTGGGCAAGGAAGTCCACTTCCTTGTGGCCGTGTTCACAAACAGCTTGGCCCATACAGCTTACTTTGTTAATATATAGCCAGACAAGCACTGGAATACCTATCTATGTTCTTTCATTTATTTTATTATAGAGCACAATTAGAAGAAGGCATCTAATGAGAAGCAAATTCCTTTTTTTTTGTCTGGTTAGAAGATCTCATGACATGCAGCTATTTTGTTTTTCATTCCGTATGTTTGTGTGATCAGGTCCACACAGTGCACTCCACCAAAACCCACATTTCTTCCCTTTTCAGAGATGCCACTCATTTGTGAGTTCCACTTGTTTTTTATGGCTTGACCTGAGGACATTTTATTTTAATTGTGGAAGCCTGCTTTGATTTAATGGAAGTTGCTGTCCTGTGAGAATGATAATGTAAAATTGCATTTTCTGTTTTATTTTTTGAAGGCAAAACAATTGCATACTTAATTATCCTCATTAGAGGTTCTGATTTTGAAACTGATTCAAATGAATATCCCTTTGGAATAAAAAGGTTGAGCACCAGCACACTGAACCAGAGTAGCAATTGGAAAAGGCATGTTTTGTTTTTTCTTCCTTTTGGACACATCGTGTTTGTATGCCATTCAGCTTTAAAATATGGGCCAGCATTACACTGTAGAATAGAATTACTGTGTAGAACACACTACATGAGAAGCTGTCTTGCATTTAGAGTTTATATACTGTGTAAAGAAGTGTCTTTTTGAATAATAACAATGACATAATTATATAAATGAAAAAATACAAATATTTATCAGCTCACCTATCCTTGTGTAATTACTATTCTGTTGATATTTTCATTGCTTCTTAGTACAGTGACTAACATCGTGATTTGGAAAGCTATGTGAACTTCAAAAAGTCAAACATCCAAAAGTTCTTTCACTTTAAATGGAAGGTGCATTTTAACCAAATATAGAGACTCTAGGTTTTGAAACCTAAAGGTGTGCTGAGTTTCTTTCTACACGATGATCAAGTCCCCAGCAAGTACCACTGAGAGCCTGGAGCACAGCAGAATGCCATTTCTAGGACTGCTAGCAGGTCATGAATGCAAAGTTTCATTTTAGAAAAATTGACATTTTCTGGTTGCAATATTGGCCAAAAAGATAATCCCTTACTTTTGCTTGTTCTTTGTTGAGCAGGCCATCTGAGGCCTCTATAAGAAGCATCAGAGAAATATAGCTACAGAAATGGATGTTTCAGCATTCTTCTCACAAAAATATATTTTTCTAGGGAAAAAGTGGGTCTTTTTTTTTTTGCCAGTTGTTCTCTTGAGCACTTGTCGTCTGGCCAGGGCAGAGCACAGAGCTATCTTTCTATCTTTTTGAGCAGATGAGAAATGCAGATTTTTTTATTTTTCATTTTTTGCCTTTCTCAGCAGTTTTCAAGACTGTAGCATCGATCAAGGAGATCAAGCTCATGTGAGCTTACAGCAAATAAACATGCTTTTCCCTTGATTCTTTTGTTGATTTGACTTAAAATTGTATGTGGTGCAGCTTAACTAGTGCTCTTTATTTATGCTAGTGTAATAATTATATTCATCTGTTTGTTGGCTATAATTTAATCTCAAGGCAATCTGTGATTGATTTCACTTTTTTAGTATTAAAACTATGTTGTGATGTATTCTCTCACAATTTTCTTCAGTGTCACTTTTTCTTTTTTTTCATTCTTTTAGTTCTTTTTAGGAAACCATACGGTGGGGTCAGGTCATAACATCTCCATCCAGTGTGCTTTTCCCTCTCCAGCCCATTCTTGGAGATGCCTGTCCTGCCTCTACTTTAATTTTATTCCTTGTATTCTTCTTGTTCTTCTCCCAAATGAAGGCGACTGCCCAATCGTTATCAGTTTAGAGAGGCATATGAAACTCATGTCCGGGTCAAAATCAAGGCTAAGAATTATAAAAGCTCATTCACTTTCTCTTGCTCTAATAAAATTTGTAATGTTTATCACATATCCATCCATTAGTCGTTAAGGCAAACCCCTAGAGGGAGACATGGCCACAGATAGATTGTTATAGTTCCTCATCACTCATCTTTGCACAATAGCTGAAATAATTTCTCTAGATCCCTGAATAGTCCTGCTACTTTGTAATTGAGTAGTGGTGATAACATTGTCAATATTTTTAGGTGTCCAAACAATTATTTTTTCTTGTATAGAAAACTATTTTTTCTTGTATATTTTTTCTTAAAAATTCATCATTGAATGTTAATGTCTTGACTCCCACAAGGTCTTGCTAGCATTTTCTCTCTTTCTTTCCCTTCCATTTTTTTTAGATAATCTCTCTCTCCTGCATCTCTCACCCTCTCCAACTCTGTTTTCTCCCATCCCAAGGGAGAAAGATAATCTGTTTTGACTTTTTTTTTTTTTTGCTATGCTTCTGCTGTTGCTTTTTATCTACCAACTCATCCACTTGAAATAGTTTATTTAAAAAAATGCTAAAACTTTGAACTCTTTGTAATTGATGTAGAGAAAGGAACGAGTCAAGTGAATAGTGGCCTGCCAAAGTGAGGTCTGAACTGCCTTTAACTTGGGCTTATCAGCTCCATCAGCTATACTCCTATACAGGATGGGCTCAGGATGGCTACTCTTCTGAACTAGGCACAGCACATGCAGTCTATCAGGGAAAAGCATTTTGCCAGAAGGCCCACAGGCTGCTGATAAATTGTTTATTTTTAAATAAAAAAGAACAATTGATTGGTGCTGGATATGTTGGTAACTACCTGGGTTCCCAGTTCCTTAACCACCCAAGGCACCATGCTCATCCTCCTTTGTGCCTCTGACTTTGGAGCTGAGAAGATGCCTGCAGCAGATGTCCCAAACTGTCACCTTCTGCAGGATTGCATTCTTACATAGTGGTATGAAATAGTCCCAGGTGGCTGCTATCCCAGGCTCAGAGTGCACTGGGAAGGAGTTTTCTTAAAAAGAAGAGTTCTTGATGGACTGATTTTCAGTGGAGGCAAAGTATTGATTTTATTCTATGCTGCCCTCTTTTTTTTTTTTTAATTTTCATTATAGTCTTTAGATTCACTTTGGAGTTTCTTGATTTTGAGTTGGTGGCATTTAACAGTGAGATATTTATTTTTAAGGCAATTCCTTATGCAATCTATTAAATATAAAGAAATATTTGATTGTTGCCCAGTTCACTGATCACAGTGTCGCTGCGGAGAAAAAGTGAGCAAATAGGCTGTGACAAAAATGATATTTCAAACTCTGTTGTTATGAACTGCTGTAGTGTAAGAACAGTCAGCTGCTTCATTATGCAGTGTTTTCTACTTTGATTATTATTTTGTCTAAATAATCTCAGTGACCTATTTGCTCCAGACTTTTAGTTTGATCCATATATATTACTTTATAAATATTTCATGCTGGATTTGATTAATCAGAGGGATAATGAGAAATATTTTTTCTTTGTTTTGAAAATTTTATTAGTTCAGGGTAAAACTCTCCTCTTTTATAAATAGTACAGAAATAAAATTTAGACTGAGATCGAGAGAATTTAATTTAAATATAAAATATTGCTTACAGATTTTTTTCTTAATATTTTTAAATATGTTAAATACTGAATTACAATTGAAATTTCTAATATATGCAAGTAAAGGGATGCTGGTCTATGGGTCCTATGTGACACTCTTAAAGGCGGAGCCATGGTCTGCTGTCCAAAGGCACTTCAGTTCTTTCATGATGAGAAAATGAGGACCTTAAGTAAGTGGCCAGTTACAGAATATACAAAGAGGACTTTGGAAGTTTGAAAATTCAGCTGTGAAGATCACAAATATTTTAACTTATGAGAATATGAAAAAGAAATGAGTGGTGTGCTAGATAAAAGATAAAGTAACCTCTATACAGGCCAAAAAAACACATATCTGGTCTCATTCATGCCAGTAGGTTTGGTTTTAGTAAGGGCAAAGCCCAGATCTTTGCCACTTTATCTACCCAGATTCAAATGAGTGCTTTTTCTACATTTGTGTTTCTGAGTGTGCCCAACTTGCAGCCTCACTGTCCATCTTGTTGTGAGATAAGCCCATTTACTTGACAGGAGATTTCTCAAGTGCTAAAATAATTTTTGTATCCTGCTTGACAGGTTCAGTACTTTGCTAGGCACAGTGTGGCATGCCATGTCCCATGAAAAGCAGGAGAAAATTCCTTGCATATTATATTTTGTCAGTTCTTCTTACCACTTCAAGTAGCTGAGTCTAAGGTATTTTGATTAAATTTACAACAAAACACATCCTCTCTTCCTTCTCATTTTTTGTTATGTGAATACACTTATGATATCTACTTAATCTGCCATTCAAGAAGAGCATCTCACCCTCTGTTTATTGATCTGATAATCTCTTTATGTGCTCCTTTAACTACATGGTAAAGGGCATCAGTTTCCTGTAGGCTTTCTTGCCCTGAAGCCCTTGCAGTTGCAGGCTGCTCTTTACCTTGTCATTTGAGTCAGGGGATCCATTGAGATGCCAGCTGAGATGCAGGCTTGCTCTTATCTCCCTCAAGTGTTATTGATATTCAGTAATAAACCTTATTCAGGAGGAATCTTTGCCTTTTCTTCCCTTGTCCCAGCTGGTAGAACCAGTCTGATTTTTCTTTTTCCTTTAATTCTTAGTTTACTCTCTTCTGCAGTCAGTTCTCTTTATTGTTTTGTATCTCTTAACATTCATCAACTTCCCCTACTGCCCTTCCTTGCAACTTCTAGTCTGACCTTATTGCTTCTTACTATAAAATATGATGGTTAGTCAGATCATATTTTCCATTAAGATAAAGTAACATATAATTACATATTGTCTTTGACTTGTCTCAGTTTCAATTCACTTTTGATATAGAAGTTGTTCTGTTATCCAGCTAATCACTTTCTTCTTATGGAACATTACAGAGAAATATCTCTTTAATAAAAAATTCTGCATGAAATCTCATTCTTGCTGTCAAACGTGTCCATGTAGCTTATACATTGTTTCCCATGGCAAAATACATCTGAATTGTCAGCATTGTTTATATGTGTATGTATTACAGCATTGCAATTATTTTCCAGGGATTCTATGAGTTTGTGTCTGCCATTAAGATGAATGTGTACCAGATGCTATTTTAAAATGAAGCATTATTGTATAGGTTGATGGATGGAAAGTTCATCAGAAGTTGTGAAAGCTCCTATAGGAGATACAATGCAGCTGGAAAAATTCATTGTTATGTGCTGCCAGTATGAGCCTCTAGTTCAGCTGTGCTGCATTTTGATTAGAAAGTTGTAGTCTATGAAAGTGTCAAGCCTAGTCCTTGATATTCTCTATTATTATGGTGTTTTTAATTTGGTATCCAGCTCTTTATCCTCAGCCAGGAAATCTGAATGTCTGAATGTTTTTACCTGAATCTGTGGAGAAATAGTATAGTATAATAAAAGTTGGCAAATGTGAACTGTATTCATTACTTTTGTATGATGGATAGTCATCTTTGCCAATGGAAATTCAAATGCCTTGTGGATTGTTTCAGTTGTATTCGTAGAGAAAAGCTTGTATAGCAGATGAACAATGCCAAATTTTATTTTTTTTATTTTCTATTATGTTACCAACAATTCTGTTCTCTGCTTCGTAGTAGGACTATAATTAGAAATGTGATTATGTAAAATGCCACCATCCTATTCAACCCTGATTTTTCGTATGCATAGTCCTATTATGTCTCTTTTTGCTTTCCAGAAACCCAAATTTGTACTTGGGCTGAGCCAAATGGGCAAAAAGTGTTTCTTACAAGGGGCTCATTCCGAACTAGCACCTGCCTCATCTGTATGCAGGGCCTCATCGGCTCCAGAGCCTGAAGTTTCTTATTGCTAAATCTCCAAGTGCCTTTCATCTTGCTTTGTGATGCCAATTTATCTGGCTGCCTCCTGCATGCCAGAAATCTCTCCCTGAAGTCCTTTCCCTTTAGGAGGATCTCTCCTACTCCTTCCTTTTTAGGGATTCCCAGAGCCAATTCCACTCTCTAGTGGGGGGCATTTGGCTTATGGTCAGTGCCAAGATTTTATTTCAAGAAGAATCCCTTCCCACCTTTTATCTTCTTGCCTCAAGCTGTCAGAAAAGATAAGGGGAGAAAAATACTCCATTTGGTGCTTCCAGCTACCATATGACTTAAGTGGCAGAGGTAGCTAGATGCTTCATGCCTTCACATTGAGGTTGCTAAGTATATCTGTAGGATGGTAACACCTGTCTTGTGCAGATTGAGTCTAACCTTGAAATCTGTCTTACTGATGCTTACTTGGGCCTGATGCATTATGATCACCTTTTAAAAAAACTTCTCACTAAACTTGCTGCTGCAGATTATCATGTCAGAATTCACCTCACTCAGGATGCAGTGAAATATGCAAGTTTTTGTGTTTGTGTCAAGCAAAAATGGCAAATTTCACTTGTGATGTCTCTTTATAGTTTATTGAAAAATACACAAAAAATATGAGTTGTGCTGTTAAGATCTCTAGTGGAAAATGCCAGGAAGATATTTTGGATGAAATATTGAACCTTTGAGCCATTTGGTAATAGCTGAAGCAATGGGCATGGCAGCAATGGGATGATCTTGTGTTATGACCAATACTAATTTTTTTTCCAATGTGATAGAGGCTGCTAGTTAAGGTTGGGGAGGAGTATAGTCATGCAGATCACAGAGTCAAGGTTACTATAAGTGTTCCCTGCACTTAGGGTTCAAAGTTGTTGTAGGAAAGAGCAGTCTAGATTATATAATGTATTTATAAAATTATACTTGTGTTGAATACAGATATGTGTTATTATTAAGGAAATGCAGAATTCATAACATTATTTACTCAGTTCTACTTATTTCATTATCAATTATATTGTTGCAGAAAGACTATAAAAATAAATGTATAAATCCTAACAGAAACTGTGTTATTGGCAGAAAGTTAGATGCTAGAAAATTCATGGAAATAGATTACTGCTAGATTTTGGATGGTTTTATAAAGAACACTGCATTGGCAAGTGCAGAAGTGATCATATCTGTTTCTATTCACAGTGCAAAGTAAAAAATATTCTCATCTTATTTTCAGATTCAACCTACATAATGTATTTAATCTAGTGATATTTTCGTCTAAAAATGAGAAACACTAGAGCTTGCATTATGAGCCAAATGTTCTAATTACCTTCATTTGGCCTTACAGCAGTTCATAATTGATTTTATAGCAGAAAATAGTCAAATAATCCTATGTGTACCTGAAATTTCTTATATGACCATTTTTTTTCTCTCTTTTTTTGTCTTGCAGTTTTCAGTGACGATCTACATGCCAGTCTATATTTTGTCAATGCATCTCTGCAAGAGGTAGTGTTCGCTAGCACCACGGGGACATTGGTACCCTGTCCGGCAGCAGGGATCCCTCCTGTGACGCTCAGATGGTACCTAGCAACGGGCGAGGAGATCTACGATGTCCCAGGGATCCGCCACGTCCACCCCAATGGCACTCTCCAAATTTTCCCCTTCCCTCCTTCAAGCTTTAATAACTTAATCCATGATAACACTTACTATTGCACAGCTGAAAATCCTTCAGGGAAAATCAGAAGTCAGGATGTCCACATTAAGGCCGGTAAGTACGATCTTTTACTTCCTTCAGAGGGGATTAAGGAGGGAAGAAACATGGGTATTTTGGACAAAGTGTAATAGCTGCTGTGAATCTAACAAGATAAACCAGAAGAGTAACCCTTGTGTTCCTCACAGTGTTAAGTGAAATAATGGATTCCTCCTTCTCCTCCTTGATTTGATTTGATTTTGGAGGTGAAACATTAGTTTTTCAGAGATCATCAATCACCTGAGCTTCTTCACACATCTAAGGAAAAATGAACCGATAATGAAACCATTAATCGGACTATACACATTGAAGAGCTGTGAGAGAAAAGGGTATAGTCTTTCAGCTTCATTTAGGGGCTGGGAAAAAGATGAAATGTTTGCCTAATCTCATCCCTTCTCAGTTGTCCATATTTGTATATGGAGCTTGTATTGAGTTGTACCGCGTTTTAAAGGAGAAACTTGTGTTCTTTATAATAATTGCGCAAGTGATGTTGTTACAGAGGAAGTGCTTTTATTTTAAGTTATGCAGCTGTTTTCTGTACTAATTGTGTATAGGTTGGCTCAACCAGTAAACAGTTAAAGTGAGATGAAAATCATTCCTTTTATCACAACACATAAACATAATTGCAGAGTTTTTGAAGGTTTTATCTATCCACTTCAGGTAATCACAATATTCAAACAAACAAAAGTTAGTCTGGAAACTGAGCCTTAGCTTGAATTTTAAACAAAATCTCCATGCATTGCCCTAAGTATATTTTATGTTCAAATAGTAGAGAAGAAAGTAAACCTTATTTTGCACAAATATATGAAGTAATAAACTTTATTTAGCTATATGTTACTTTCAATCACATTGCTCTTCATTTGGCCATTTGAATCTGGTTCCACTTTGGCCCTAATTCACATGATCTTTTGGGTCCTTTCCTAATCTGTTTTCTTTTCCTGTTTTTTTTTCTTCAGTTCCCTTCAGTAGTAATAGGGTTTCATAGGAATACCAAAGCCTTCAGTGCAGCATCTGACTTTAGCCCAGCTTTGTAGACTAGTATAGGTTTGCCTGTTCTCACAACCGCCTTGGGAAAGCCTTACCACAAGAATATGAGTAGTATATGTGGGGATTCAAGCTCATAAATGATTTCAATTGAATTTTTGCATGTAATTTTGCAGTAATTCAGATTAAAAACACTCTCTGCCCTCCTCCTTTTTCCTCCCACGAAGAGAAGTAACAAAGACTCAAATCTTCCAGGCCAATCTTACGTGGAATGATAAATTATCTTCCGTATTTCCATTTCACACCCAAGCTTTCCTGTTCAGTTATGGAGGCTTGAATATTTTTCTAGCAGAGGTTGAAATTCTCATATAAATTCATGGCTCAGGGAACTGGGATTAAAAAAATAAATCAGTAAATCATTCAGGGCAGCTGGTGAAACTGTGATCTCAAAATCACTGAGGAGCCTCTGAAATTACAATAATGTAAATTTTTTAAGCAAGGAAATGAATAAAACTTCCTTCCAGTTTGTATGCTCCACAGGAAGTTTCTGTCATTGCTTACTGAAATAGTCAGTGGGACTACAAGATATAAAATGATACAGCAGATTTTCAGACAGTTTGGAAAAAAATACAAACAAGCTGAATCTTGCCTTATTTTTAGCAAAATGTTAGGATGTTGCAGCAAAACAGCTCTTGCCTATAAATGATGGTTGGAGCATGAGCATTAGATAAGAGTCAGCCTTATAAAGATGATCTATGTTCCCTGGAACAATTCCCTCTAGTGTGGAACAAGATTAGGGGCTGTTTCATCACAGGGCAGCCAAGGTTGTAAAGTCGCTGCATTAAGGGTGCTTATACTATTACCAGCTCACCAAAAATAGCCTTATAACAGTGTTAAGTAACTCCAGATTTTTATATAGAAAAAGACTTTTTATAACCTAGTGGTGTTTATTTTATTATGGAAGACACATTTGCTTATTTTTAGACAATGTATCTTGTAAGTTTGTTTATAATTTCGTTAGTTTTTTTAGTGTTATATCACTCCAGTCTTACTTGGAATTAAGAACTTCAGTCTTCTTTTCACAGCATTGCAGTAGACCTGAAAACTGACTATTACATTTGTGACAACAATTTCATCTCAGCACTCATTTCCTTTTTCTCTAAAGAAATAATGAATGGCACTGACGTTTAGAAATTCCACTGCTCCTGGTATATGGAAATACATGCACAAACACTGCAAAGGATTTACAGTTCTGTAATAAACATGGTTAAATATGGTAATAGGTAGAGGTCTATGGGCAGGATATGTGAGCAAGAAATGTCACTATAACATGATAGTTCTGCATTGATGACTTGGTTGCATTTGTGCACTAGGATTGGTCTTGCCAACAGTTTTGCTCTTGAATGTATGCCTCAAAGATATACATGTACACAATGCATTCATCCCTATATTAGTTGAATCTGTTCCTCACTTCACCACCACCGGATATATATATTACTATACTGGTCTGTGGTGGTTTGATTTCTTTCTTCTTCACCTTGTGCTCCTGTGTAGCCTCTCACTGTCCTTTTTGTCTTTCTCTTTTACCTGTTCTTGTAGTAAGTAACATCTGTTTCTTCACTGCTCTGCCTTCTTCTCCATTAACAACTGTTCACAGTATTGTTTCAGTGCAGGATTTTCCCGTCTTCCAGTCTTCCACTCTACATAAGTTCATCACATCCCAGCAACCTCAGTTTGGCATGAGAGATTTGTTCAGTTCTGCATCTTCTTTCTCCTCTTCAGTCATTAATGCAATTATTGTAGCTGCCAGAATAATTTTATATCATGGATCTCAATGCTTCCACATGGTGCTATAACACAGCTCCCAGTCACAGTTTTTGTTTTCTGATTGCTAACTCATTTCCTTCAGTGCTGGCCACTTGACCTTACTTGCTGCTGTTTCTCTGTGGCTCTAAAACACCTTGGTTTTTCTCTGGCTGTCACCTCCATTGATTTTCTTCCTCAGTTCTCATTTCTTCAAAATCCTAAATTACACTGACCTTCTTTTCTACCTCTGGATCTCTTATTCAAACGCAGTAGTTATATGTACTTGGTAGCCTTTGATACAGCGGAAAATAATTTATGAGGAGAGGCCTGGCATGAGAAATTAGACAAGTAACAAAAGACTTAATATCATTTACCCATATAAAATGTGCAGTCTCTTTGTCCTAAAAGTCAGGGAGGAGCACAGAAACACTGTGAAATGCAGATTTTAAGGAAACAAAAGATCTCAGGATATTTTCATACTCATTTACAGTGAGCCTCACAAAAGTATATCAATTGCCTTGCTAAAAAATTCCCAATGCAATTGGGTGAGCTCTTCAAGACTAACCCAAGAAGCGAGTGGGCTGGCTATGACTTGTGTAATGATACGTGTTTTTCTATTTCCAGTTTTACGGGAACCCTATACAGTCCGTGTGGAGGACCAGAAAGCCATGAGAGGCAATGTAGCAGTGTTCAAGTGCATTATCCCCTCCTCTGTGGAGGCATACATCACTGTTGTCTCATGGGAGAAAGACACAGTTTCGCTTGTCTCAGGTAGGCTCTTCTGGCTTGCTTTTTCTCAAGGATGGCAGCTCTAGTTCCTGTTTATCCCCTAATGCCTGATGTTTACTTTGATTATAGCTGAGTGGTATTTCGTCTTTCCTGTAGCCTCGTTCACATTAGCACTGCTGCATCCCTGTGACTACGTGTGACATGAAGATTTTAGACAGCTCTGGTTTTCTTTTTTTTTCTCCAGCATGCTTGAGGGGGAAATAACATGCTTTTTGTTTTACACCAGACATAAAACTAGCTTCTTGGTGCTGTGGCAATGAGTTCGTGTTTTAGCTTTGATAAGAAAACCCTGTGTGCCAGAGAAATTTCATGGTCATAATGCATGTGATGGGTTGCAATTGCTTTGAGGTAAATTATAGACTAGAAAAAATCCTGAATTTAAATTTATTTGGCTATGTTTAAATGATGTATGTGCCTAGTATTCCTACTTCCGTAGTATTTTTATCTCAGATATCTTAATAGATGAAACTGCAGGCTTAAGCATACTGTAAAATACGCTATATGCCAAATATCCCAAAGTGAAGCAATATATTCTGAAAGAATTATATGTATTAATCTATTTACTGACAATGTGAGGAATTGTGAGGTATTGTTCAAAAATACAAGAAATTCAAGGTAGAAGTATTCAACATTTTAAAGGATTAAACATTTTAAGAAATTCATAGCGGAAAGTGTGTGTGAGCAAAATATTTTCAGTTTGGTACGTACCTAAATTATATGTTACACACAATGCATCTGCTGTTACACATACAATGATTTGTATGTGTAGGAATTTGAAAAGTAATTTTCTACAGTAATACAGAATTACTGCAGACTATATTTAAGAATATGCTTGGGTTTAATTGTACAACAGTATACATGGAAATATTTTTTTTCACCTCAGTAAATTATTAATCTTTCTGATAAAGGAGATTTTAATGGATGTATTTGTGTTTCTATATAATTCGTGTTCTTGATTTTTTTCTTTATGTAGTTTATTAATCACTTGCTCAGACTTGTCCTGTTTTTTCATGTATTTCAAATAGCTTATTAATTTTTTGATAAGTGTTTAAGTAGCTTATAATTCATAATTAGTTGTCCTACCATATTGGTATGCTTCTAAAGCTTGGTAAATCTACATCCTTTTTTTTTAGTTATTCCTTTGGATTTTCAGCTGGCCTACAACTTCAGTCACAGGGGAACTGACACAATGTTTTTCCATAAACTTCTCAACCAGTAAAATAAGGTTTGATTTGTAGTTCAGTATACAAATAAGCTTTCCGTTATTTCATTTAAAATGATAAAGATTATCTAATACACAACTGGATGCATTTGTGATTTTCTACATCAACATAGCTTGTGTCCCTTCAATCTGATTTTTGAATGGATATTAGTATCTAGTCCCTCTCAAATACACAGATATTACAGGACTAGATAATAATATTGATTCAAAAAAATTGAGTGATTCAATCATATCCTTGGCTCCAGAGTCGGGATTCAAAAGTTTCCACATCCTCCTCTGCATGGAAGAAAGTCTGTGTTGGTTTGCTCCTTCCAGCTTTTGAGGGCTGAAAGTGTGGGATTGTATTCAACTATCTGAGCCTAAATTTCATCTTTTCTCTTAATGCAGCTTCTGACTGTGGCTGAGTAGGCTGCAATCATTACAAACCTATTACAAACTCTAACATTTAAAGAACAGTTTCACAATCTCCCAGTTCTACAGTTGGAAGTTGAAATGGAAATAAAATATAATTCATTAAAAGTGTAAAAATTCTCTTTAGTATATCTGACCATGTTATGGAAAATATTCAGTTTCAGATATGAAATTGCAGGTTAACAAAGGTCTGTGCTGTCTGTTGTGGCAGGACAAAAGTGAGGCAGCAAAACATCATTACAGTTTCCCCTCCAAAATTGTTTATACACTATTAATACAGCATGCACTCTTTTTAGCTACTTAATAAGAAAGACATTTAAAAAACAGAACCCATACACATTTCCTAAGAAATTTGCCTTGAGTTTTACACACAGTCAATTTTGCAATAATTTGTCCATGAACTCAAATAGTAAATATTGATCACACTTGCCTTCCTGGAATGCCAGTGCTGATGAATAGGATGCAAGACACAACAGGGCTATTGAGCTTGTTTCCACTAATGATCAATATTCCGAGGAAATTCTTATGCTTAGTTATACAGCCAGTGCTAGCACAGCTTCTGCTGTGTGTGCCAGATAAACTTTCCTGGTATATCTTTGTCTCACTTTTTAACATTGGAGAACATGAAGCTCTGCTTTGTTATGTTCTTTTTTTTTTTAATTAACGGATTAGCAGGTGACTCATTAACATCAGTGGAAATGAAAGCTATACTGAGCTGTCTCTCAGCTATATTGAGTTGAAATCTCTACTATAGCATATAAAAAGCTAGCATATAAAAAGATACATACTCACAGAGTGGTCAATATCATTGTTTGAGATAGACAAAGCAAAGGTAGTCTCCACAAGAAAAAAAAATCCTCACTGAAAGATAGAACTTTATTACAACCTTCCAAGGTAGGCACACTTAAAGACAGTAGCAGCCTTGTGCATTTGACAGTCTGCTATGCTATGTTATTTGCCCATCCTCTGTCTCGTAGCAAAAATAACCAAGCTTTCCAGAGATGTCTTGCCTAACACTCTCTAAAATGTGGAACAGAGAGAAGAACCAACGGTAATTCTGAGAAGTTTAAGGGGCCTGCAAAGTGTAGGTTACTGTTTTATAACACTCAATAACTATACCTTCAGTATCTCTTTTCTGAAGAATTACATATTGTGAGTTGACTTGAACATGAGCCTGACATTTGTTTGAATTATAATAAATAATGTAATGCTATGCAGTTTTCTTTCTTGTATTTACTCTTGCATCAGCAATCAGTTCTCAGACATTTTCACTGGATGACACCAAACATGAGCTCTTAAATAATCTGCTGATATTGTACGGCTGGTAACTGCATACAGCTTGCTCAAAGGTCAAGTTTCCTTTCCTTCTTATCCTTTACTACCCTTTTCCTAAGAAAGAGCCTGGAATCAGCCCTGCATTTGCCCTGTAACCACTGAATACACTTTAGGCCCTGCAGAACCAAAGTTGGCAGGGGCATTCCCGAAATGTGCTGTGCTGCTGAGGCTGTTCCTGCTTCTGGTGCTGCAGAGCAGCCGCAAGGCAGGCGAGAGCCTTGTGCTCAGCTCGTAGCATCTGCAGCGCTCACAAACCAGAAAAACTGGACTAGAGAGGAAGGCAAAGGCAGAGCAAAATAACTGCTGCTTCTGCTCCCTCTGGGTGAAAGCAGAGAGCCCCACAGAGCCCTTCCATGTGCTAATTACTTGTGATGTGAGTGGAGGGAAGGAGGGGGTAGGGGAAGGAAGGCAAAATGGGATTATTTAAAATAAAGGTTTATGTGGGATATCAGCACAGGGACAGAAAGGAGGAGAATGAGAAAAAGAAGGAAGCAGAGAGAAAGGGAGAAGAATAAACCTTCTTTTGTCACTGTATGTTGCATTTCTTTCATGAATGCCTCCCATCCTGATGCTGATAACTACGAGCAGGTTTTATTTTTTCATGTATTTTTGTAGCTCAGTGCCAAGAGCAGGATCATGAATAGGTTCATGGTCTGACCTTTCTGAATTTCTATTTTCCTGTCTAATGACATACCTTGCAAGACTCTGTTCAATGTATACATGGAATGCATCTGCTGAAAAAAAGTAGAAAGGAGGAGAGAGATGGATAATAACAACTATGCACAATGGTATATTTAAATCAGCAGAGAAAGTGTAGCAGCTTTGAGTGAAAAGTGTGTAAGCATGAAGGGAACACAGTTCCCTGAAGGGCTTGGATTGATGTGCAGATGACAACTGATGAGTCTTTAAGACAGAATACTTTCTGTGGGCCATAAATTAGGCACATTGGACCATGACTTGAGAAGTGTCACTGATGTACAATGACCTACATTTAATGTAATGAATTGCATTATTTATTTACACATTGTTCCTCAAGTCTTGTCTTTAAAGGGCTTGGGGGGCTCTTGGATCTCTCGCGGCACAGAGGGCTTTCTGAATTGCTGTGGTTGACAGTAAGCAGTCAATGTTTGCCAGTAGTTGTCACGTGGAGGCATCTAAAATATAGCCCTGCAGTTTCAGTTTCTGCTGGGGTTTGGAGATTACCGCAGCAATTCAGTTTACTTACAGTGATCATTGTTTTTCGGTCATGAGATTTATACAGAATGAAAAAATGCATCTTTATAGAGAGTGGTCCCATATGCTCAATCTTGTCATCAAAATTAGATTATTGCTGATGATCAGAGAGATTAAGTCAAGCCGTTTGATTGTGGCTGTGTCTAGGAGAGAAAAGCCGTGATCTTTCTTGTTTTGGTTTGATGTCAGGGCTTAATCATGGCTGCCAACCATTTAAGACTTGTAAAGTGCACTTGCCCATCTCTAAAGACAGTATATAGCTTCCTCATTTTATCTTTGAGCAAGACTTATATTCCTAAGGGACTAAGAAAAAGTAAATTACTACATTATTTGAAAAATACTATTTGAGATACCTAATCACCTGCATTTTTCCTGATAGCGCTGGTTTGTTGTTGTTGTTGTTGTTTTTTGTATGTATGTTTTAACTGGCTTATAATGCTAGAATTTGGAAATCATAAAACTCTAGCACTGCCTGGTTCTGCAAACATTTGTTAAGCTCTCCATGGACTCAATGCAAGCTAAAATTGTAACTGAGCAAAGCAATGCACTTCCACTACTCATTGGAGGACCTTTACTTTCGCTCCTCTGCAGTCTGTAGTTCAGCTAAGCTCACCATTACACATTGTACCATGTACACTGGCGTGTTCTGATCAAACTAATCCTTCTAAAATTATGACAGGATTAGAAGCAAGGTTTTCAATGACTTTGTGAGAGGAGGGTGTTTTGAGTGACTTGGTGGGATCAAAATGGATAATATCTACATGTAATAAAATCATGTTTTGGAAACACAGAAAAAGGGAAATGATAAGATTTTAAGTGAAGGATTGGCTTGCTGATGATTTAATTAGCACAGTGATGCATGTGAAATTTAGGTTAATTTCAGAGACACTGTTGTTTCCCTACAGAAGGATTTCATAAATCTTACTATGGGTGACTGGACATTTTGGATTTTCTTGGGGCATAGAACATCGGTCACTGTTGAGGAGAGATGGTCAAGAAAAATGTATTTGAGAGGGATGTCTTGGTGCCTAAAGCACAAAAAGTCAGAATTTGCTCTGTTACTTCCTACTTCCAGCAAATTTAATGCTAATAGGGTTCACAAACAGTGGCAGTATTACTGACATGTCAGTAATGAAGTGTGTCTGGCAGATAAGTACATATAAATCTTTTTTCCTTCTATTGCCACCCTCTATTTCTGTCAATTGAGTGAATCATTTCCTTGTTTTCACCTTAAAAAAGCCAAAGAACAAAATAATAAATAACAAGAAGCCAATAACCCCCAATCCCTGAATCCTCTTTCTCTCCTGTTTTTACTGAACCCTTTAATTTTTCTTTCTCTACTTACACAATTAATGAGCATGAAAAACTTGATTGGCCACAAAACCCCTTCAGAATTGCAACTTGTGCTCTTGAGAATTAAATGAGTAGAGAAAAATGGAGAGAAATAGAAAGACAGAGATTGCAATTCCTTTTTTTTTTTGCATTAGGATTCCATATATTTGGACTTTTTTGTGCGTGTGTTCAGATTTTTCTCTTTCCTTCCCTGTATCTGTGAATGCATATATATTTGTATGTAAGGACATTTATCATGGCTCCATACAGGCCTAAGGGTCTGTTAGACCATGCATGACAATATAAAATCTGATGCCCTAACTGTTCTGTTTTACCACCTTGTTATTGATGTTGCCAGTCATGAAGAGGTTTCTTTCAGCATGATTGCATTCAGTGGCACAGTTAGTCTCTCACTGGAATATCTGTGTTGCTTTATTTTTTCTCCAGATGTACTTGAAGTTTCTTTCATTTTTTTCCTGAGGTGAATCCCATTTTATTGTCTGACCAGCTCTTTCTAACCTGTTCATTTCCTGTAATATTAATCCTAAATTAATCCTAATCCTGGGGTGTGTAAAACCTGCAAATAAATACGGCCTTCCCTTTAATTAATATGATATTTACCAGGTCTTTACTGAAGATGAAATAGGAGCAGACTGGTGGCTAACCTTCATAGGCATTGAGTCAACTCTTTTCTTCTTTTTCATAGCTCTTTATTTGCAGTTCGTCAGGCAGTTTTTGATTGATATAACTTCATTTGATTGAAATATTTGAAACAATATTTTTATTGATGTGGTCAGACATTGCGGATTATTTTTTGTCTAATATGTAGATGCCAAAGGCCTTCTTTAACACCTATGAGCTAGGAAAAGGAATGTACTCAAGTAAATCAGTATACTGACTTTAGGTTTAATTTTTTTTTTTTTTAAAACAATGATCATTGCACAGTTTTCTTCTTTATAATATATTTTGTTGCTGTCTGGTGATGTTGCCACCTCCCTGATGATAGTGACTCAATAAATGATCAAATTAAGCGTTTTATGCTTGAGGTTGTCCAACAAAACTCCCCATTTAACCTAAGAAGACAATCAAAGAGCATGCACAAATCCATGCATGAGGTTCATTTCAAAGAGTGGGTGCCTAGAACCACCAGGTAACACCATGGAGCTTTTGCTTGTGTAGGGGGTTAAGCTGCTGCTCTGAGAGGGGTAGCATGTAAAAATCTTCTCTAATCATGAGGACTGGATTATATAATTGCTAACACATTGAGGATATCCCTAACAGGTATTATCTGGAGGAGATAATATTGTCCAATGTTGTGTGTTGAACTAAATAACAAAGAGATTTTAAATAAAACATAGTTATTGTGTAGAAAGGTATTGCTGTGGATTAGCCTGCACATTTCTAGAGCTTTAGATGGCCATACAAATGCTCATTCGGATTTGTCTTCTCGTCTTGAGATTCAAATTCTAATTGAAAGGCTCATTAGAAGAATGACTCATTAGAAAGAATTTGAAATATTTATCTCGTAGATCCTGGTTTCATTTGCTGTGACATCAATGTCATATCTCTGTCGCTTCACCTGGATTTCTAAGCGGTAGAGGCATATTTTAATAAAATGCACTTTTTTTACCAGAGAAGGTTATGATGAAGGCCAGATGATGCTTTAGTTGCACTCAGTCTGCCAGTGAACTCTCAACTGCAGCATGGTGGGGGACGCTCTGCACATCTGCTGGAGGAGTGGGACATCCCAGGGCTAAATATTTCCAATGTAAGCAGGGGGGCTGTATGAAACAGTCTTTGCTCTTGCTAGAAACTTCTACATTGTGAAATTCTTGCAAGTTTGAGAATGTAGGAAAAAAAAGATTGAGCCTGCATGTTCCCTGCCATCAAATCAATCGCCATTGCAATTGCAGGGTTTTTTTTTAACTAAAAGGGTGTGTGTGTGGAACAACCTCTAATGATTTCTTAGTTTGCATGTGTCGTGTATTGGAATAAAGCATGCATAAAAGCATGCACGCTTTATTCCAATAGCTTGTAGTATCATTGCTTAAAACACAAAAGAAGGCATTTTAGCCCGCCCTTCACGTTGAACGAGTCGCCATGCTCAGTGCAGGCCACGGAGACCAAGACGCTGCGGTGCTTCCAGCGGGTGGGGGGCCCGGTGCGATGCACGCAGGCCTGTCAACAAAAGCGGGTCAGCAGGATGGAGCAAGGAAAAAAAATCAATAAATCTTTGAATTAATCATGCATCTGCCAGAGAGAATTATGGGTGGACGAAATGAAGGATGTAGGTATATATCTATGGCAACTTTCTCTTTTCTACCTTGACATGTCCTTTTCTCTTTTCTGTCTGCAAGCTCTTTCTCTAGCCCCATATGAAGGGTTTTACATTTACTCTGATATCTTGTGGGAGACTCACAAATCATTTTAAAGCAGCTGATTCAATGCGGTGCACAAAAATCCCCCTTGTTTTCCTTTTACTGCACCACCCCTTTTCGCTCGGGCTTTCGTGCGCACTCAATATGAATTAATACGGGAATTTCACCTCCGCATAAAACCAAGATTGCACATCTTGTGCAGTGAATCGAACTGAAAACAACTGCTGCTTCGGTGAGCAGAGGAGTTAAAAATTCATGCGTATGCTGCTGCTGTCTCAGGTGAGTGGCCGTCCTCTCTCTGCGGCTCTGCACGGCCTCTCTCAGCCGGGGCCAGCCCAGCGTAGCAGGATCCCTTTCCCCCCAAGTTCACATTCATTTCCCCTTTTCATCCAGGGCCTTCATTTCAGATAGTGATATGCCTAAAACCCCTGAGGACAGTCAACCTGCTGCTGGGAGAAGGTCAGCGCAGCGCTGTTCCGGGGTTGCGTATTCCAGCCGGGAAGGCAGAGCTGCCGTGCCACACGCCTGGGTTTCCATTGCAAATCAGCCAGAACTTCTTCGGGGCAGGAAGATTTGTTTCCAGCCTTTCTTTTGTAAAACACCCTGTATGAGTACACCTACTTAAATGCTAGTCTAGTTAAATGTCCAGTAAACCCACATAGTGTATCGCTTAAAGAGACATAGCCTGTACAAAAGGTATTCTTTTACTCCTACTATTTTTCTTGCAAATGGTCCTGCAGGCAATAACTGAGTGACAATGATGGGAAAAATATTTGTCTCCAATTTTCAGACTTCATTTGTTTTCTGTCTGTAGTGTGTTTTTGTCTGCATTGAGGACTGAGGGTTTGTCCATGTCCATATACTCCATTTTGTCTTCTGATTTATGAATGTTTCTCACACAATACCGACAAGGAAAGCATTTATTTAAAAACAGAAAAACATTTTTAAGATAAAAAGGAAAAAAATGGAATCAGCTGAATTACTTTTGGAAATCCTTGGCAATCCTCCAAGTAAAAGTAAAGCTTTGAATGTACAAAATAATTTGGAGATTTAGATCGAAAAGAATAAAACTATATGGAAATGTTATATACAAAGAAATACTCCTAATAATCAGCTTATTCTGAAGTAAATTCACTCCAGTAAAATAAATGAGGTATATGAAATTTAGAAAGAAAAGACTCAAAAATCCTAACAA
>JAUBOD010000279.1:4945166-4974955 GCA_032353885.1 Nothura maculosa | reverse complement strand
TGTGCAGGGGGTTGGACTAGATGACCTCTGAGGTCCCTTCCAACCTTGAGCATTCTATGATTCTACTTTTCCCTTCAGTTATAGGTTTGCTCTCTGTCCTCATGGTGGTTCTCTGCAGTGGATCATTGTGAAACATGCTCTTTTCAGTTTTAATTTTAAAGGTTTCGATATGGCTTGAGATCATCTCTAACTCACTCTCACATAAAGCCATAGAGGTTCTTATGCAAAGCATATTTGCATTCTGCAGATCCAGCAACCTGGCCCAGGTGAGTTTTCTGTGAGTTTTCGATGTGATTCCATAAGCCTGTCTTTATCTGGACCCTTTGGGATTTTATTTTTCATACTTTAAAACACGTAGTAATATGGATTTTTTTGTTTTGTGTTCATAATCATTTACACTAAGCTTATAAATTCTTGTAGTTTTTGACCATCTACCTAAACATCGTGAAGTGTAATGCAACCAAAGCAAAGAAGTATTAAAAAAAAGCTTAACTGAGGGACAGAGGAGTTGGACAAATTGAGGAGAAAGTGGAGATACTCCAATTTTTGCCAGCTCTTTAGTTAACTTGAAAAATGATACAATTTCAATCAATGCTTCACGGTTTTATGAACAGTTTGGAATGATCCTGAGCTCTTTCAGGCAAGGGATGTCTCTTATGTTTTATCAGCACTGTACTCTGTAAAGATGAATAACCACTGGTTTCTAATGGCTCTATACGGCTGTGAACTGTAGCCAGAAACCTGTTTTAGGAAGCAACAGACTGACAGAGACAAGCTTGAAGCTATTTAATGTATTTGAAATTAGACTTTTGGCATGAAGATTCTCCTCATACTCCTATTTTTAAGACTCACAATATTCCAAGTGAACAAGATTAAAAGGCATAAAAGAGCAACTTACAGTCTAACTATTGCCCCCATATATTTTATTTTAACCAACATTGACCTTTTCAGTTTATTCTGTATTATTTAGAGAAGAAGCATACCCTAACCAGGAATGTGTAAGACTTGAAGCATTGTGGAAAAACAATAGATAAAGATGCTTTAAGAGACTTAAATGGTTTGGTTTGTGAAAATAAATAATTTACCAAATTAATTGGAAGTATTGCAGCAGAAACAGATGCAAATTAAACTTACTGCAATTGGTAAATATCTGATGCTCATTTCTTGTCTTTGTTTAAATGGTGTCGCATAGCTTTTGACATTGTGCCAAGTATGAATAGTGGCATCCAGTTAAGCTGAAGCTATTAGACTACAAGTGCCTTTACTTTTAGTAGAAAGTAAGGACAATAAATCAAATATTTTGAATAGCTTCCACATGCTAAACATCCAAAACAGAGCACTGACTGCACATGGAATATTCACAATGTATATATCAGCAAATAACAACATTTCCGGCTGCTGCAGTTTGGCATTGGTCTTTCTTTTCTATAGGGATGGCAGAGCTGCTAGCTTTGGGGAGTTTGGCCCCTTTTTTTTGTGGTTGCCTATCTATCTGAGCAGAAGTAGCATGTTCCTTCAGTGAAGAATAAGGAGCTCTTGGGAGACTTGCATAATTGAGGTCAAACTGTGTCTCTGTAGACATATGCAAGTCTTTTCTTCAGAAATTCCTGTGATGACAGATGAAACTAACTTCTATGGAGTGAGCATCAGAAACCTGTCTTACATCTTGCAAGTGGCAAGCACCTATATCAGGAAGATGAGTGAAGCAAATTGCCTGGATGAGTTGGATTTTCCTCTTTACAGACTTTGTTCCATCTTGACTGTTGGGATGATGTGTCAAGCATAATGTTACTGCACTCTATGGAAAGATCATTCTTTCATTACAAGTATAAAGATGTGAAATAGAAGAAGGATAAAGCGAATTTAGAAAAGTAGCCCTAAACTGAGTGATAGGCAGTTTATTCCTTGGGTAATTCTGTAATATTGCCAATTTATGCACGTGGGAAGCATCATGTTTGCTTAACCATAGGTATTGAATAACCATTGTTTGATAAGCTGTTTAAAAAACTCTCCTGAAGGCAATTAGAGAACTTGATGTTTTTATATATAGTGCTGCTAATCTAATAGATTAGTTATCTTGATTTCATATCTAAATTATGAAAACATTGTGACTAGATAGGACTATAAGAAGCACTATAATACAATACCTGCTGACAGCATTGATTAAGACTCTGAAAACATAGGAAAGTACTATAGTAAGTGTCAGAGGTCAATGAAAAGTGTATTCAAGGCTGCTGATGTAAAGCAGCTCACTATTCTGCTATCTGTTGCTGTTTTGAAAGCTAGTTGCTCTTTAATGGAAGCCTCTTTTCATTGGATTGTCACCACTGACTGCTGTATTATGTTTTCAATTATTACCCATTTCAAGAAATACGACAAGAATGATAGTTAAAAAAATGAAATGCTGGAAGTTTGGAAAAACGTTGTAGCTGTCACACTATGACAGCTGACAGCTGACTCTCCCGTTATGAATCAAAGCAATTATTGTTAAGGTCCTACTTTATGCAAGGACATAATTCTTCCCCTTTAATTCAAAAGGTGGATAGTTTCTATTTTAAAAGGAAAGGATACACTTGACTTCTCTAATCATTTTGTGTTGGAAAAATAGAAACATCCAGATTCAGAGCTGCTACTCCTATTGTGTGTCTTTCTCCCTTTTTATGGAGTGTGTTGCACTGCAGTTTGTGCACAAGCAAAATTTAGTAAATCCAAAGTTCATATTAGTAGGAAAATTTGCACTAGCTGTATATAAGAGAGAAGAGAACACAAAACTAACAGGATTGTATATATTGGATATGTATATATGCAGTATATATACAGTGAGATACTACAGTACTTGATTGTCTGTGTGCAGTCATGCAATTACAACCTTGATGTAGCCCTAATGATAATCATATAGCTCACTTCTTAATGGAAATGTCAAATATTAAGTAATATCAAAATAATATCAACTAACATATATTGAAAGACCTCTTTGGGTGCTTAACATTTGCAGCCATGATTATTAATCAGTGCAGAAATTAGTTATTTCATTTTAAGTTTTCTCAATGATTTTATTGCACAATGAAAATAATTCCAGCAGTATTTTCTTCCTATAGTAAGCATGAGGACATGTACTATAATTCACTGCAGCATACAGATGTAGACAAGTCAGTCTCTAGGCTTCAACAAATGAGATCATTTTAGTCATCAGAGACTAAAAGCAATGGCAAAATGGCCTTTGTTGTGTACCCTCTTTTCCCTCAGAATGAGTGATTCTTGTGGGCACAGCGACACTTTGCCATCCACCATCATGTCTCCTCACACAGGGGATCTGCAGCACCTGTTTTGCTTTTTATTGTGTAGCAATGGCCAGTGTAGGTGCCATTGTATGGCAGGATGGCCTGGATCAGAACCACGAGGGCAATTTCTCTGGACTTCAACAGGGTTTCAGATATGATGTCTTCTGCAATTCCTGTGGGAATCCTGTATTTCTTTGTCCTACCTCTAAGGAGCAAACATAGCAAGCCAGTGCAGCTCTGAGCACGCAGCAAATGCCTGCCCTTCAGGAAGAGAGCTGTTGTTTTGCTTTCTACTGAGTAGACCTTGAGAAAAATTACCTTGTAGTGCTCTTTTGCTAAAGATTGAGCACCGTGAGGCTGCGAGCTGTACATGCAGGCTTGTGTGTGTATACACAGGCAGGTACAGGTAAGGTAGAGGAGAGAAAGATGAATGGGAGAAATTGTCTATTAATTTCTCCTGTTCCTCTTTGCTGAACAAAGGCCTACTTGGAGACGTATTTCCAAAAAAAAAAAGGTGATTGCAACAAAATATCAATGGGGACAATATGGACTTTACATTGCCCTTGGTAAAAGGACTATTGAATTCTGGCTGTGGTTTACTGCCACTAGCATGTTCTACTTGTAAGCAGAAAGTGGTGCCTTCCAAAGGGCTGAGTAAAAATGGAAAAATCACTCTCATATATCTGTACTAAGTGGAGATGCTGACTATATTATGCAGTCAGAATATATATAAAGGGATAAGTATATAAAGAAAGATATGCAGATTCTACATAACACTGGGATATTTGAATTTTGCTTTTATAGAAAACAAGCAAAATTTGGTACTTATTTCAGTGCAGAGGTTAGAAAAATGTGTGTGTCATCTAATGATAAGCAAGGACATCTGGTTATACCATCCATCAGCGTATTGCCTACAGCAAGAGATATTTGAGTTTGACATCTCTCTCTTTTTGGAGGGGGAGGGAGTGCAGTGTAGATATCAGACTGTTTTATCAAAACACAGCAGCTCAAATTTGTGGACACTGCCTGTGAAGCTAATTATATAACAATTCCCTAAAGGCAATGTGATAAAGATATATAACAATATAAATATAAATATATAAAGTAATTAAAGATGTTTGAATAACATATACTAATGTTTTTTTCAGATTTGTGTTGCTTTAACAGAGAAATTCCTTCTTGTTAATATTCCAAAATATTCTGAAGGATAAAAACCCATTATTTGCATTCAGAGATATTGACAAAGCTTGCCTAGATTACAGTGTGGGTCAGGATGTCAGTCTAGCTTGCTGATGTTTTGTAGTCAGTGCTATGTTATTGATGACTCAAAATATTTGTATAGCATTGCTAATTCCAGGAAAAATAAGAAGCTATGGGAGTTAAAGGCTACTTTAAGGAATCATTCTTTACTAAACTTTAAAGTTTCCTAGCTTTCTTCTATTTGTTCACAGTTCACAAAGATTTCTCATTTTTTTAAATGGAAAATGGATGTCAAATAATCATTTTTCTTTCTTCCCAAAATAGTAAAATAGCAAGATAATACTGTGACATTTCTGTCAGGTTATGTTAGTTATATCCCTTTTAAATTAGTCTTTTGTCACCAATAATGTTTTATGTTGGATTTCTTTTTTCTTTACTCTTCAAAATCTCTTTACTCTTTTAAACAGGCCTTCTGTTTTTTCTCTAAATCTCTTCTCATATTCCTGATTTATTTTATAGCGTTGCTTATCATACACATACCTTGTGTGGCTTTGCATACCTTGTTTGAAAGAAATAAAATGTTTTAGTATATAAAGACAGCTATTAACGTCCTTTGATTCCCTTTTAAACTAGGAATATGGACATACCATTTTATCCCTGTAGTGATTTGGTCTAATGACCAAATAAGTAACTTTCTTTTGCTCTTTTGCTGTTTGCTGTTTACAATTTGAATCAATTTTTTTCTTTTTACTCCAGCTGAGGTATAGAAGGGTTAGATGCTTCCTGGCAGCATGAGGAATTTCATTCTCCAAAATTCTGAACCAGAATCTTTATTTGCCTATCAGTGTATTTTTAGGTAAGGCAGTAAACTAGAAAGGAATGGATTTGAGCACAATTGATTGACTTAGACATTTAAGACTCAGTACATAGATAGTAATAATACTCTTCAGGACTGCACTTCTTTCTTTGCCAGTCGCTCCAAAAATGATATCAGTAAGAGTCGTTTGAACTGGAAACTAATTGGAACCTAATATTTTTCTGAACCACATACCCAACTTTTATTTTCTTTATACTAGTTAGGAAACTCCTTAGGCAAATGTCTATCAGTTGGTCTCCCTTTTTTCTTTCTGTTTTTGTAGCTTCTTTTGAACAGTACTACATTTGTATTGTAGTGAGCACCCAGCACTGTTTAATATGGGAACAGTTTTATAATTGTAACTATTATATTCTTCATTTTGCAGATGCAAAAATGAAAATAATCAAAGACCAGAACCAATCAGTTTTGTTTCAGTTCAGCTAGTATTTGCTATGGTGACAGGGATTTATAAAATCCCTCCAAAGAGAGGTAACTTAATTTCTGGCCCTCCAGAGCTTAATCGGTACAGTTTAAATGCAAATGTTATTAAGCATTCATGTCTTTTTATATTTAAATGGAGGTTACCATTTTAATAACAGGTAGTATTGCTTGGAAGGATGGGCTGTATTCTTTCCATGTCTTAAGTTACAGAACTAAAATCTTGAAGCTCAGAAAACAGGTATCAGACTCATCCAAAAGCACTGCTACATTATGAGCATTGTTAAGTTACAGCTTCTCCAATTCATTTATTGAAAGAAGCATGGTTTTAATAATAAGAGAGGTTTTAAAGTATATATAGTTCACTTGCTTTTCACAATGAGATTTAAGATGCTGAAAGTTCAGTTTTTGCATTGCCTAGAATGTAATTTGTCTGTAAAAGAAGGATGTGAGTGGGCTTGTTGGATGGTGGTTTTGGACTACTTTTTTAACATTAAGTGTTTTTACAGGAGTGAAGAGAAAATCCTCCATCTGGAAAAAAATTGCAAAGATAAGAATAAGCCATTAGAGAGGCTATGTAAATAAAATTTAGCCTCAGTACTATATCATGGATTGCATTAAATGACTTCTTACAAGTGGAATCCCACTTGCTGCTTAGAAACCTGCAAACTGTAGGTCAGTCTAGGGAAGCTGGATAGTGGGAATTGGAGAATTTCTGAATAAATTAAAGATCTGCCATTTTCAAGGGCAAATACATTTCTGTCTTGTGCTACTTATTTAATCAAAAGCAGCTTGCAAGCTACTGATATCCAACTACTCTCTGGGAAGTCAGAAATAGAAATACTGAATATGTTTATTGTAAATAAATAAAGATTAGAGGCAATTCACATGTAAATGTTGTTCCAAATTCACAGCTCCTTGCAATGACAGTGGTCACTCATAGTTTCTTTGCAGTAATAGTAGTAGGAGCTGAGACCTCCAGGAACCAGATGTTGAGCCCTGAACCTTGCACATCTCTTAGCTGTGTAGCTATGTACTTAGCAAAGTGCTCCTGAGACACAACAGCAAAGACACTTGACAAAAGTGTCGAACACTAGTCGTAATATACTAGGTTGGAAGAAAGGTCTTGACCATTGATCAGTGTGTGTGAGCTCAGGCCAAGTTGATCAGCATCCTCACAAGAGAGCACAACAAGCCAGGTTCTGACTGCAGAGCATTGTGTTCCCAGCAGAGGATGGAGCTCACTTTCCTTTTTTACTTTATGCAGCTTGAGGCATCAGGTCTGCATCTAACAGGCTGGATGGTTTCTCATGAAGATCTAATGAATTAGTTCACCTACATACTGCCGATTGCAGAACTTGGGGCCTACTCCCTGGAGACAAAACACAGCAAAAAGTTCATAGCAGACAGGAGCTGAAAAACATTGTGATAAAGAGGAGGGAGCTATTTATGTATTTTTTATACATATTAACTCAATTAAGACAAGAAATAGGATAGACCAGTTGCTGTTTTTAAACCGTGCTGTTGTGCATCTTCTCGCTACAAGAGGTAAGATCTGACTGCTTCATAAGGTAGGATAGCAAGTTTCCAAGGCCTGTCCAGAATGTACCCTAGCTTTGAACTTTTAAACAACATTAGAGGATTAGTTAGAGGATTAGTTTCCTGCTTTGTAAGCTTTTGTCCTTTACAACATAATTGTATTTTCTCTATCTCTGCAAAAATATCAGGAACAGGAATGAGAAAAATGAAACTTAAAAAAAATCTAAGTAGAATAGGAATGAAAGAATAAAATAAGAGGAAGCTAGATGAAGGAGCTTTAGCAACAGTATTCTTCATTGCCTTCTGTCCCAGAGGTCCTTAAAAAGCTTTGCAAAAAAAGTTCAAACTAAATATGGAAACTTTTCTGTTAACCTCTGTGTAGGTAGGTGCAAAGAACATATCCTGCAATCCATTTATATACTATGTTGAATGACAAGTGTCCACACAGAACTGACTTCATTTCTTTTTCAGCTGCACAAGTAGTTTATTTTATCCAGATCTTTTTATCCAGAGTGGTGCTGACACTTGTTCGTAATTTGCGTCCACAGGTTCACAGTTCTATCTTCTCTTGTCCAAGTATTTCTTGGTGTGATTCTTTGAGTCCTGTGCAAAATATTCACATGGAACTAAAGGTAATAATGGGTGACCTTGTTAGTAACAAACTGATATGTTAACGAAGTCTGCTAATTTGGAAACTCTTTGACAAAAAGATCCCAGGTGTTACTGAAATCCGTAGGATATCTGTCAACACTGTGGTCAGGAGGAGGAAACTGTTTGTCTTGGATACAGTGCAAACACTGAACAGAAGGAAAATACTGAAATTCACAGGCCCCAGAAAGGCAGTAAATGGGAATATTAGGTAGGTTGGGCTGCACATGGTAGTGTCATTGCTTGACTTCAGTTTGCCTTGAGTGAGCCAATTCAATCGTTGTGGTTGCAGTCTAAACTTTAGGAGTCTAATCACCTAATGCAGTCTTTTCTGTGAACCCCTGTGTTTGTCAAGAAGAGCAGAGCTCCCTCTAGGATATGTGGAAGCAGTGGTTAGGGTCAAAAGAGTTCCAGAGCCCACAGGAGGACAAAACTCCTCCAAGATGATCATCATGTCTGACTTGACATTGTCAAGAAGGCTGAAGCAGGAAAATGAGCTGTGAGCTTTGGATGAGAGATGTCATTAGTCACAGATCAGAGCAAGCTCAGTAGGATGGAAGGGGCAAAAGTAGATGGGAGAATGTCTCGGATGGAATGAGGAGAAGGAAATTCCAGCCATGATTGCAAACCGTGTGTTTGTAAAGCTTTAGGTGTCTTGCTTGAGACAACATAAGAATGTAGGATTTTCATAAAATGGATTGGTGATGTGAACGAACTGCAAGTCATTAACTGTAATTTTAAAAAATGGACTTGTGCTTCCCAGTAGAGTGGATGAGCAAAGAGCAAGTATTTTAATGCATTGGAAATAATAAAAATAAAAAATAAACATTTTCTACCATCTAGCCTTCCCCAAATCCCCCCAATTTTTTGTGCTTTGTAAAACCACAGAAGTTAGCGGCAATTAGGCTGCCTTTCTTTTGTGATCTTAGAAATTCTTGTCTCTCTGAAAAGTAGCTATTTCAACTTATCTTACCAACTTACCTTGAGACAGGCATCCTTTAATAATAAAGTACTGTTGCCAAAGCTTTTAAGTTCTGTTTCATAGAGTTACAAATGAAGGTATTCAAATGCAGACATTATGGATTGTGCTTATGAACATATATTTGCCAAACCTTTATGAAGGCTGTTCCTACACTGAAATTGGTGTATTTGGATACAGATATTGCCCCTAACGTATATTTACCATTAAGTACAAAAATAATCGAAACACAGGAAGTTTCATCTCTGTATGAGGAAGAGCTTTATGGTTAGGAAGACAGAGCACTTGAACAGCTTGCCCAGAGAGGTTGTGGAGTCTGCTTTAGACATCTTCAAAACCTGTCTGCATGTGACCTTGGATGTGACCCTGTGCAACCTGCTCCAGGTGACTCTGCTTGAGCAGGGATTAGACTAGATGATCTGTAGAAGTCCCTTCCAATCTCAACCATTCTGTGATTCTGTGATAAATCAAGAAAGATATGAAGACATTTGACGGGTTTTCTTTCGGCATTTTTAGCGAAGTCTTAAGACTTTCTGCAATAAATGCTTTCTGGATCTAGACAGCAACATCCTTTTTGTGGATGTATGGATTTGTGGATCTCATCTTATAGTCACCTATTATCATGTTATTTTAATTCTCAGAAATGAAGACTTTTTTTAATTTTTGGTTTTGTTTTTAAGCATTAGTATGAGGAATTTGATGAGTGTTTGCAGTAGAGCAGGAGAGAAAGGGAGACAAAAGGTGTTGAATGATCTGGAAGTTATTTTATGTAGAAGCTTAGCAGGAATCTGGAATTTAATAAAATATATGATGTGAAATAGTGTAACTTATTAAATAGAGCCCATGTCTAAAAGGTTTCGGACTCGATTTTTTTTTTTTTTTTTTTTTAGTGAGGCCATTTATACGTCTGTTTGCCTTTGGCCTCAGCTTCATTCTACTCCCTTTCTCTATTTCCGCTCTCATTTCAGAAAATAACATTTTCAGGGTTGCTGCTGCCTTTTGTGACATGTATGTACAGCATTTAGTACACAGAAATCCAATCTTGACTGTCTTTTAGTCATTTCTGTCCTGCAAGTACTGGTAATAATACTGGAAAACTGACAATGTGTTTGTAAAAATGGTTGCATGCTTTCTATAGTTTGGAATAATAATTAGTTCAGTAGCTGCAGCATAAAGCTAAATAGAAATAAATGTAAAATATTGGGGCACAGTGCTTATTGAAGCCTATACTGAAGACCTCTGAGCTCCAGCACCTCTTGCTGGGTTCTTACTAATGCTGAAATATAGAATTATTTTTTGTTCTTTGCTATATTCATTTACTTCTGAAAAGTTTGCTTTACACCTTGCTGTTTTTGTAATGTATTCATGCTTATTTTAAACTCTAATTGAAAGACTAAATCTAAATCTGAAGCTTTGCCATACTCAGCACTTTGTAAAATGATCCTCTCATAATGCTGACTCAAACCTGGGCCATGTATTAAGAACAATATTTTAGCTTTGTTTGGCTAATGACTAATGTGACAAAGGCTTGTTTTGCTTGTTTTTCTGAAAGAAAGATTCCAAATGCATTCAGATCCTGGAACTTTTCTTAATGTATTGATTCATCCACTGCACAGGAATGAGACAAACCCCAAATAATAGCTTGAATGGCATCATATTGATTTATGTAAAAAGGTGTTTTCTCTCTGCCAAAATTACAATAAAAATTACAAGGAAGAAGGAGTGTGTTGAGAAATAGCTTTAAAATTATAATATTTAAAAGGAAGAAACAGCACTGCATTTTATATCCAAGTCCACATATCAAATTCATGTATTTATACATAAATTTTTGAATACACTGTACATATGAATATGGAATGGTGAAATTCTTTGTCCTGGTTTTCTAAATAGATTTAGTATCTTCTTAACTTGGCCTTTTTTGATTGCTTTTACCCCTCCAAAAATAACCACACTACAAATAAGAAATCTTTTGCTTGCTATTTATTTCTCTCATTAATATTTCTGAATAACAATATTGCTATAACTAGTTAAGTGCTAATTTTATATTATTCTGGTTAACTCAATGATCAGTTTTATTACTTTCAGCTGGTTTATATTCCAGATACAGTTTTAGCTTTCAGCAAAGTGCAATTGCAGTGTATGATATTGAGGTCTCATACTAATCAGATTTACTTATTCCCTCAAAATATAGTACAGAACATTAATTTCATGCTACTTCAAAATGTATTAGCCAAGCACCAATCCCACTCAGAATCACAGAAAGGCTGATTTAGGATTAAAGAAAAAACAACATGAAAGATGGCAACATCATTTTGAGTTTTATGGAAACTAGGTTTTGTCAGAATACTTGATCTCTTTCTCTTTTCCAGTGGGGAAAAGCCTTTTAAGATTTAAAAATATGCTAGAAAGGGAGTAGTGTAATAATGGACTGTAACATTAAGTAATTAACTTGCTGCCATGAAAGTAATTAAAAAATATTAATCAGCGTACAAAAACTACATAGAGCTTTCTTAAATAGATTACAAAACAACCCTCAGGCCACATGATTTATATCAAAACTAATACATATCTCATGCAGATCTCCTTCTGGCCCATGTCTGTCAATAAGTGCATCCGTTGCATGGAAGAAAACATGAAATGACTCTAAAAAAGCAGCAGAATGGCTTGCATCCTAGGGAGTGAAGGAGGATAGTCTTATCCTGAGAGGATGATGCTGGAGACGGGCATTGCCTGGGAGATAGTCCCAGCTAGGATTAATGGGCAGTGCTATATTTCTCTGTCAGTGGAGAAAATCTGAAGTAGGGAGAGAAGGAGCTGCCTTGTCTGGTCCCTGCTCTTTGTTGTAGAAAAGTCCAGTGGATGGAAACTTATGAGGACTGGGACAGACTTGCACTGCTACCAGCCATCAAAGTGAGAATATTTAAAAGAAGGACTAACAATGATAATCCAAGCTAGGCAGAATGATATCTTCATCTTAAAAAAAAAGAAATTCCTTGTTTTGGATGCTTTAATGTCGCTGAATGCAAAGTCATACTGTGAGGAGCAAAGGATATTCGTTAAACATATAGGCTGGAACAGGGTCTTGAAAGGCTCTCTGGGACAATCTGCATGCAACTCACATTGCACTAGCTCAGTGAAATATTTGAGAGGCCACTGGATTAAGTGAATAGTCAGTAGGACGGAGGAATTTGTAATAAATTTTGCATGCAGCTTAGTTCTGTATTCTGGATGCTGAAACGTTTGAGAGAGTTTAGAGACTAAAGGAACTCTTTCTTCAGCTTCTTCCTGATTGTGTAGGCAGAAATTACTTCTTCACAGCTGGTGACCATTTCCAAGGGTAGAAGATCTGTGATGATAAAATGCAATGGCTGAAGCTGATTATATTGAGATCAGAGATAAATGAAGGCTTTATCAATGAACATAAGTAATACTTTAACAATTAGTGTCAATATGAAGGCGGAATGACATGCAGTAAGACGTGCTCTGGCTCAACCTAAAATAATGAGCTTGAATCACTGAGGTAAAGCTGTGGGCCCTGCTGACAGGTGATTATTTCTGATCTGGGTGTCAAACAAACAAAGAAACGAAACCCAAGAAAATTAAAACCTTGTTGTTGGGCAAAACCCTGCATTGCTGTGTGCTGTCCAGGGTCCTGTAATATAAAAATCATTTTTGTCATACAATAGGAGAGTTCTTATTTAAAAACTTAAAATACAGGTCAATTTAATATAGGAGGGAGTGCTCACTGATAAAATAGTAGTTGTATATGATTGTTGTTTCTGTCTGCTGGCAGTGGGTTAGTGTTAGTGCATTAACTTCTGGGAACGTTTTCTTTGTTGTGAGACCCCTGCCCCCCTTCTCCTACAAGTTAGGATATTTGCTTCTGTGCAGCTGTTCATCTATGCACTGGCCACGTGTGACAAAATGCATACATTGTGCAAAAAATAATTTCTGAATAATAGTCGTACCCCTGTCCTAGAGAGAACAACTTCTCAAGTGCTGATTTTGATATATTATCCATGTCAACTGAAAAGCAAGCTTTATAGAGTGGAGATCGTCCAATCTGTCACACCATATTAGAAATTGTTCTTTTTGTAATATGAGCTAGTGTTCTGGAAGGGTAGAATTGAGACTATTATACACATCTCACACAAAAATAGCTTCTAAGCTGGATTTCAAATGTATCTCTGTAAATATCCCTCTTAAACAATAATTCCCATATTTAAGTCAGAATTAACTCTATGGAGTATTACAAAATGCAAATATTCCGTAGTCTTATAGTTAATTTGCTTCTGTATTCCTGGGACAGTATTAATTTTGTTTATTTTATTTTGCATATGATCTCCCTTCAACTTTCCCTTTTCTCCCTGATTTGGGAAGTTACAATATCTGAGAGCCCAGAGGAGGTCATGCTCGAATCATATGTCAAGCTTAATTGTAATTCCTGGCTTCATTTTTCTCTTTACCCTAAAGACAGATAGACAGAAAGACAGTATCTGAAATCACAATTATCTTTTCTGAAGCAATCAGGCTGGAAGAAAGATATAGGCAATTGATAGAAGTTCTATATTAAAAATACACTGCCCCGCTCTATGAAAAAGCCTATGTGGGGAAATGTAGGAATTGTTCAGGCCGCCTTTTTGCACTGTACATAATAATGCAATTTTGTTCAGTCTTGTCAGCTGGAAGAGGTATTAAAGAAATAATGCACCTCCAGCTTGTTTGACAGCCCAGTGGCTGATACAGAAAGTGTCAATAGCTTTTTGCTCAAGGCACACTAGGGAGTGCCTAGAAACTTTGTGAAAATAAATGGAAATATTTGGGGATCTGAAGGAACTGGTGGTGTTGCTGAGAGATAAATGAGGCAAGAAGACTTAGGCCAATAAAGTAATGACATATAAAATAGCAAAAGAAAAACAAAACAAAACCTTGAGGAAACATTAGAACTTCCATTTTCCTCCTTGGATATGCTCATGCAATTTGTTGAGGTTTATAATATTGCAAGGTTCCCAGTTAGCACTCTTTAGCTACATAAAATGAGTGAAAAATAATTTGGTTGTATTTAAACGTGTTAATTGTGGGTTTGGGCTGCAGAAGACCAATAGCAAGAAGACATGATTTAGTGGC
Organism: Nothura maculosa; assembly: GCA_032353885.1. Lineage (NCBI taxonomy): Eukaryota > Metazoa > Chordata > Aves > Tinamiformes > Tinamidae > Nothura > Nothura maculosa. The sequence continues at coordinate 4,960,887 of JAUBOD010000279.1, read as the reverse complement.
CCAGTTTTGATCTAACTGGTTTAGACAGCCAGTAGTTGTGGATAGAATTCAGAACAATTGTAAAAAAAAAAGAAGAAAACAGGCTGACATCTTACTTCTTGAGCCCATGAATATGAACCTTAATGAAGAAATTTTCATATGTTGAAGGCTTTTTCTTTTTTATTTTTCTGTGTGGACTTAAAGAAAGTAGCCAATTTCTCTCAGAAGAATAGAGAAGTGAATTTAAAAGCTGTTGCTACAAACTGCACTGCTAGAGTTTTGACATAAAAATTTCAAGGGATTTTACTATTTCTATTAACCTTTTGAGCCATCAGAGTAGCTTAGGTTGCAGATCCAGATTTCACAATAATCATTAAACTCAGCATGCAAATGTGCACTGAGTTCTAGTCAAGACTTAATATGTGAATGTGACAGAGATTTTCACCTCGAGTATCTAAATAATATTTTCCGTCTTCCTTGGATTAAGAGGGTAAAGCTTAGTCACATAGACCTAAATACATCCATCAAAATCGAAGAGCTAGAGGAATAGGCTTGATAAAGTTTGGAGGCAGTCTAGCTTCTCTAAAAATAAAGCTTAAACTCCATGGGAATATCTCACAGATCAAAAGCATTTTTTTTCTCGACTAACTTCTTCTGAAACTTTCCAGAAGTATGTGATATCTGTGTGAATTGGACTAGAGAATTTTTATAGATATTTTGCAATAATTTCGATAGGCATCAAAACGCAGCTTACCCTTCAGTTCATTCCTAAGCCTATTAATATTCCTTCTCTATTATGTTCCCAAAACATTGTGGGGAGTTTGATACTGAATGACTCCTATGATATGGTTACAGTGCGTTAAAGAATAGTTTGTATTGCTCAGTGCTAGTAATACATAAATATTCCCTGAAATTCTATGCACATTGCAGTCTCTAAGCAAAATAGATCCTTATTCTTTCCTGGAAATGATAATTTATATATGCACTGTTCCAAGCCTTTTTGCTATTGTATTAAATACATGGGGTCACTGAAGTGATATTGAGATTTGTCTATAGAACCATACTTCAGCCTTTGTCCCTGCAGATGTTCTGATATAATACCTTGAATATAAATGCAGAATCTAAGCTGGAAGTTCATGTGGGCTGAGGGGCATTCAGTAGCATTTTACTGAGAGGTGGAAATGGGAACTTTTTGCCATAGTTCTTAAGATGGACAGGACTGGAACTTTAAATGTGTCAGATGTATTTTGTTGTTCTTGCTAGCATGTTGTATTAATAGAAAAAGTCTTGAAAGAAAAATTGGCTAAAGGCAATAACCTGAAAAATTGCGATTGTTTGAAGATGTAGTGTCTGACATAGCGGGGCACAGAATTTCCTACTATTGAAAATTTAGTTGCTTCAGATGCACTTCACTTTCCTCAGAATTTACTGTCGGAAATAAATGCCTGCACCCTTCTAGTGGTAGTGGGCATATACTGAGTTGTTTACAGTATGAAAAAGTTGGTTCTATATCATACAGGACACTGAACTTTGTCGCTGGTGTCAGCGTTCCAGATACACTGGGTTGGGCAGGGGTGGGGAGAGTGGCTCACAGGTGGTTCACATGTGGCTGGTAGTGAGTGTGCAGCCCTCCCTCCTCTGCTGCTCTCAAGGGGCAGTGCTGGAAGGGTTTAGGAAGGCCAAAGTGGGCTCCCTGCCTCAGGGAAATGGATGCAGGAGGAGAGTTGTGGAGGCTGCTTTGGAAAGGCACAGAATCCATGTGTGTGTGTGAAGGATGTGGTTTGGGACCTATGGGATGGTTCTGCTGGCTGAAACTTGGAGATGTACCCAGAGGTAGGGGCTTGCTGCTCAAGCACCTCACATACATGGGCTTGTGTTACTTGGTCCTTTTTTTATTTTTTTATTTTTTGCTGTAGGAGGATAATGAAATCACAAATTGTCCATGGTCCATGATTGCATGTTAATGTTAGGAGACTAATTTAACAGATCTAATATTCACACTTTGGTATTTGTGGGAAGTCAACCAAATTCACTCTTGCTGACAAATACTTACATAAATTCATCCATAATTCCACAACACACTTATTTTCTACTATCATTTCAGTCAGGGAGCATTATTAAGCTGATAATCCTTTTTTTTAATATCTTTTTTAAAAAAAATTTCCTCTAGCTAACCTTGTTCATCTTACTCAACTATTTCTACATAAAGTATTTTTGAAAGCTAATTTATTCTGCAGTGAGTTGGGAGTATATAGAGGCCTCCATGCCTCATCAAGGTTCTTTTTATTAAATCAACCATATACGTGAGTAATCAAAAAAGAAAGACAATTTTCAGATTCTGTGGACTATTCAGCTGAGTCCCTGGCTCCATAACCCAGTCTATGTGTTCAATTTCCCAAGCACCCATGGCCTGTGAAGCTGAGATTCATTTTCATTGTTCGGCATCTTTATCTAACTTTGCCTTTTCAGCTTATTCCCACCCCTGTGTAGAATATGAGAAGTGATTTGCCCTTTGAAATGGACTTTTTTAGCTCATCTGTCATTATGCTTCTTCAGACGTCTATTTGTATCTTCCCCTTCTAATTAAAGCTACCCCTACTAATTAACAGGGCACTGCAAGTGTAAATTGCCTTATGTGCAGACCTGCCATATTGATGAGATAAAGCATAAATATACTAATTTTCAAATGTTAGACACTGCTAGTCATTTAGAATTATCGGATAAATAGCTGTTGTTTGACTTTGCTGATTCAAGAATCTGACCTTGTTTTCATTTCTCTTTCAAGGCCTATGAAGGGTGTGGGTTCTCCTTTCTTTATCTGCTTTAGACTTGGTCTGTGCTAGCAAATGTTATTGCCAGAAATTGATTTTTCTTGCTGCAGCCTTACCAGATTAGTTGCAAGCTACATAACCTGTGTAACAACATATTCCTGCTTTTCCTCCTCCGTACAAAACAAGCCCTCCTGTGGCATTCTGGCAGTGGTAAGATGCTAGTGTGGATCTCTTTTGATAATAAGACTGTGAGAGCAGCCAGCAAAAATTATGCCTGTGAATTTCTCATGTACTCCTATACAGAGGCGGATGCTGTGAATAGAGATCAAAGATTAAATCTGAATTTGAGCAGGGCACCGACTTTGCTTTCCAAGCCTTTTGAACATAAAGTGTGACTAAAACTCTGTTTGTACTTGCCAAACAAGGTGTGTGTTCACTCACAGTTATTTGTTTTAATCTCGAAGACAGAATGAGCCAAAGGAAAAAAATTATGAAAAATCTCCATGAGAAATATCTGATGATAATTTCTTTTTTTCTGAGACAGGGCTCGTAACTTAGCCTTGATAGGCAGCAAATGAATCAGCAGAAATCTGCTTCAGCTTTTTCTGGAGTTGCTGCTCTGCACCTTCACAAAGGACCTTATTTTATTTAATCATGCTAGAAAGCTCTCTTCTCAGGTTGCTTTTGTGCTCCCTGGCAAAAGTAGCAAGCAGACAGTTTTCTTTATTTAAGAAAACTTCTGCTTATAATTCCTACAAAAATTAAGTGACCTTTAATATTCAGCTATGTTTCTTAACTGTGAATAGTGTGAAATGCTGATTAGAGGTAAAATGTACAAAGATTCATCATCATCTGGTTTAGGAGAACTCAGAAGATGTGAGTTACTTCTCAACTTTTCTATAGGTCCCTCTCTATGACCTTTAGGTAGGCTGTTAAATAAATGGGACACAGGTGCTTAATTGCCCTTTAGCTATCTCAAAAACCTTGCTGGGTGCCTGCTTATATTTCTATAACTGAAAAATATGACACCATTGGCCACCTCCATGCAGCTTATCTCTCTTCAGCATTTTTATCTGTTACTGTCATACCAGTAATAGCTACTAATAAGTAGAACAAAAGATGCCTCTGTTTTACATTTTACCCTCTGTCTAATTATTTCTTTTTCTTTTCTGATAGTAGACTGGGGAATGAAATGCTCTTGTGTGTGACAGTGGACTAGTTTATAATGAAGAAAGTTTTTTCAAAATACTTTAGATTTTGACATTTTTTTCCTGAAGATGGCATGTTAAAATGCTACTAGCTGGCTGAAAAAATGTAAGTACTATATTTGTCAGAAATTTCCTCAGGAACCTGACAGAATAGTGGCACCATTTGTGACATGGTACAATTAGTAACATCAATAGCTTTATATTACCTGTTATACTGGTGTCTGTATATCAGCAAGGCAGCATCTGTTCAGCTTGACTTTCACCTTCATCTAGTCATCTTGCTTGTACAATTCTCCATTTAAAACAAAAAAGAAGAAAGTCATAGCTGTTGAAAATCTTCACCAGGAACCTTCTTCTCACATGTTGAAATATTCAGGGCTTAGGCTGTTATTTGAGATGAATAGCCAAATTTGAAGACTAAGATTAGTAGCAACAAACCCATTTTACCTACAGAGTGAATCTGCGTATCTTGTAGCTCTACATGCAATTAAGTACATATTCCAAGAAAAACACATAATTGACCTTTCTATCTCTTTTTCACAGAAGTCAGCTTCACATTTCAGTTCACCACAGAGCTGTGCAAACATTTACAATAGGCAGCCAGTACCATGTTGGTTGTGAGGAGTTACACAAGGGAGGAGATACAAGGCTGGGACTGAGCACGTGGGGCTGGAGGCAGGTGACCCTACCCAAGGGTGCAGGACAGCACTGAGTGCTCAATCAGTCACTGTCAGGCAGAGGTATCTTGGCACCACGAATGCTGTAAGGGAGACCTGTGCACGGATTTCCCCACACCTCCCACAGACTTGTAGTAACCATTCCTTCCATTGGCTTCATTTTAATTTTAAGAGGGAAAACTCAAATACCTTTTAACCTCAATACCCTTAGGACACAGTCTTCAAGAGATAATGGTTAATAATGAAAGTTGAGAAAGCACATTAATAAAACAAAGCTTTAACAGTCTTACCTTGGATCAATCCTTGGAAGAAGAAAAGTTGGCAGTGAAATTACATTGGTCATCTATCTCTCTAATCATCACAAAAATTACTTCACACACAGCTGAGTCAGAACTGGGAAAGGGAGTATATGCTTTCATCTTGGAGGAGCAGTTTGCTTAGCTTGCTCAATAAAGGAGTTTGTGTTCTGGCCCAGTCAGCAATATCCAGTACATAAATACTCAGGATGAGCTTTTGAACGGTGTTTATAAGAGTAAAGGGAAATTTAAAACTCTGCTATGCTTCCACTGATACAATAATTATTTGTGAATTATACTTGGTTGGTGACCTCTCCTTTTCTCTGCTTTTGCTTTTTCTCTCCTAGGAAATTGTGGTTCATTCATGTTTTCATGGTGTTTTGAGCATGATTTGACGTACTTGGAAGTGAGATACTAGTTTTTGATAATTTGAGATAGTTGAGTATAGATGCTGTATGTATAAATATCCCAGGCAGAAAAGGTGAAATAAATTATGCTCAAACTTGTCTTTAGAGGTTGCTAAGTATCTAACAAATAAGTCTATTGTCCTGTAAGCAAAGTTGGTATTGCATATTCATATTCATTATCCATACATTAGCTTTAGTTTTGCTATTCATGTGCTTAAAAGAAAAATCTTTGGAGATTAACCTAAAGTATCCATAGGAGTCATTTTTGAATTCCCAAAGGTTATGCTGGACTCATAGTACTGTTTCTGTGGTAAGACTGAAAGCTGTGTATAACTTCTGTAATGAAAGTAAACGTGCTGTGCTTCCACTTTTCTAAGATGAAATACATTGCTGAAATTCTCATGATGAAACCAGATGGTGGTGGTTTATCTATCTATCTATCTATTATTTATTTATTTTTACATTTTTCCTGTGGCTATTGTTGCAGGTAGAGATGGGATGGTACAAAAGAAAAATAGTTTTAGCTACCCTGTAGCTTCAAAATACACATAGATTTACCTTTATAAAAGCAGAGAGTTTTGTTTGATGAACCCCAACATTAGAATATAAATTGCATTTTATCTCACTGCTCAAATGCAAGAACCCCGTGAACATCAAAGAAGTTCCTACTCTACTCATCAACTTTCTGTTATTTTGTGCTATTACTGCAATTAGTGCAAAATCTTTCTCTAAAGTTGCCATGTTGTTGCCTTTGCATTATGTGTTTCAGCTTTTCTGTTCCATGAGCGCTATCTCTGAAACAAAGAGCTTGTTGTCAGAATAGAAAGTGTTATTCCTTATGGACTTCTAGAATTCAAGTTTATCCTCCTGGACATAATTGGTATATTATAAAAGTTGCTCTGAAACCCATTCAGGAATACTATTCAAATGATATATAGCATGTAATTAATAATGCAAGCTTCTGTGCAGGCAGCGATGAAACAGAATTCTGAACATCTATCTCCCTTTGCAAAACTACTACATCCTGGAGCAGAATAGAAATTAAAGTGTTGTAATCTGAAAATGCAGTCAAGAGAGGAGCCTTTGGGATCTGCCTGCCCACAAGAAGTTTGTCGTAGTTACTTAAGGTTTGTTGAGCAAAATGCTATTTTTATTACACCAGCACTATGTAGGCCCCTATGAACAGCATTTCATATCTGTGCTTAAGCTTGCAGTCCTGATAACAAAAAGTTAATTAAGATCTAAAGCAAATTTCACAAGACACAAGAATAATTAGAGCCCCCTCCTTTTTTTTTTTTATCATTCTGCATAACTTACCTGTGTTATCAGCATGGACATTGTATTGCTAGCATGCAATAAAAAAAAAAACACACAGATATACATGTGCAAAAGCTGCAGTTTGCCATATATCAGTACCAAGGTTAAAAAACTCTCAAAGCCATAGCTTAGAAATTTTCTGCATTTACATGAGCATTAATCATTTGGCTAGGAAAATTCTTAGGAGCCAAAGATAGACAGTGCTAGGTGTAATTAAACTTGTGTAATTCTAGTATAATTAAGTATAATTAAGAGCACAGTTTTACAATGACACACAATTTCCTTCTCTTATGTTACTACAGGAAAAAAAGCAAAAAGCCTTTTTTTTTTTTTTGTTCTCCAGATCCTGTTGAAAGTGAGATCAGTGAAGCCGCAAGGAGCTTTAGTTTTATTTTATTCCTTTTAGAACAAAATACACTGCCCTGACCTTGGCATTATGCCTCATACCTGACAGAAGATGCTCCCAAGTGTTCGGAGAGTGAATAATACTGCAAGGACAAGTTCCAGTTGCTGGTTGCTAGGAAGAAGCCTGACTTGATTTAGTGTCTCAGCTCTACTGGAGCACATGTTCCAACTGCACTAGTAGATGCTTGGCTTCCAGTTCCCCACCTGGTGAAATAACTTTCCATCATAATATTGCATAAAAATAACCCTGCCTCTGCACCCTTCTTCTCTTGTCATAAACATTTCCAGTTCTGTAACAGCTGCATATGTAGCACTAAAATAAATGGTGACACCTTGCAGTTACAACCTTGCTGCGTCTTTGCAGACCCCTTAAGACACTGAATTTACCTTTTCAGCCATTTTTCATGATTTCCTTTTCTTTTCTATTTTGTTGCCTTCTAAGGCTCCAGTAGGCTCCATTTCTGCCTTGCTGCTCTGATGAAGAATCTTGGAGATGCCTTTCCTACTATCAGGATCAGCTGGAGCATATCCCTGGGTTTGCAGGCAGCTTGTCATGTACCACAGGCCCACTAAAATCAATGTAGTGATGGCCCCAGGCTTGATGCATAGCTTGAAATGGGATTGTTAGGACCTTTGTATATGAATTTTATAGCTGCTATTTCTCTCCCATTTCTTTTAGCAGTATTAACTACTGATACAGCAGCCTGCATGAAACTTCCAGAACTCTTGCATGATGAGCATAGATGTCTCAGAAATCTCTTATGCATGCTCTCATAATTTTCTTTCAAATCTTTAAATATAGGCTTTTTTTTCCCCCCTTAGTGTCACAGCCTTTACATTTTTTTTAGAATTTCTCTTTAGTCTTTTGAATGGCCTTATGGAAAAGGGTAATCTAGTGCTCAGTACTACAGAGGAAGACTGGAAATATAACTCACAGATACTCATGGATTCTCATGGAAGAAAAAAGAATTTTTTTTAAAGTCATAATTAAAAAAATGAAGCTAGGCTGTCTTTCTTGAGGGAAGCTTATCTCATGGTGACTGTTTGAGGCTTTGCAAATACTGCTTCATGTGATGCTCTATGCTGCAGAGGTTAGGCATATGCAGTTTACTCCTATTTCCTTTTTTCAGCTGCTGGGAAGAGCACTCAGTATGAGTTGTGGAAGGAGGTTATGGACATGGAGCATAGCAGCCTTGCGCCAGACAGACTGGTACTAGGAAAATCTTCCCAACTGTAATGCTTCTTTGTCCGTGCTGCCCTGCTGGTTTATGAGTCATGCTGACTTTAAAGAAATTTTATCAATCTAGAATCATTGCCATAAAGAGAAGAAACTTTCCTGAGATATAACAGTTGCACTTCTAAAGGAAAGAGAAGACTGTGTTGCCCTGCGGCTTCATGGAAAGTCAGCAGCCATATTTTATCATGGGACCAGTTTACATTTTCTTAGGACTTAACTAGCATCAGTAGTTCTTTGAGCCACTGTGGGATTGTATGAGTCACTATCAGCAAATTTAAAGCAGTTATAGTTGTACCTCACTCCCAACATTCAAACTAGGTGTTAATTACTGGAAAATTCATCAGCATGTTTCTCTAGTTTGTTATTTGGACTCCTTTATTTAAAAATAACTAAATAAAAAGTTTGAAAGAAGGAAGGAATGGTTTGAGGAATGATGACAAAAATTTTTTTGGAAATATCTGAAGGAAAAGAGTGTATGTCTTCACCTAAGTGGACATTTGAATCACCCTGAGTCATTGGTTGCAATCCTGAGGGAAAGCAGTTGGATCCAAATACTCCCTGGCACCTTGTTCCAAGGTGTGTTGTTTATAATGGCAGAAGTGTATATTGATACGAGTGCATAGGTATTTTTTTAATTCATTACTCATTAAAAACAAGAATAAAAACAAACAAGCAAACAAACAGAAAACATACCACTATTATTAGCAGTACCCAGGAGATTGATGCAGGATGGCAAGGACTGTGAAAGCACCTTGGTGATGCTGCTTAACCCTGCTCTGCTGCCAGGATTCTGTGGGTGACCAAGTAGTCTGTGACCTGGACACTCCGCTGTTTCTTGTACATGTTTTGGATAAGGTCTTAGAAAAACTTCTTACAAATGGAATTAAAACCTGAAAGTAATGATTTGCATCTCAGATTCCCAGTTCCCTTTGAGGTCACTTGTCTGTGCAGCACAATTCAGGCACAAACGTCATCCACCCGGCTACCTTCAGCCACGCTAATTGGGAGTAAGACAAGATTTGGGCAACGTACAGGCTAAGAAAAGATCCACCCTTAGATGGGAGGGAGTAAGGAAGCAAACTCTAAGAACTTGTGGCAAAGAAGGTCTGCCTTCCAACTTTTTTTCCCCCTCTCTGCTTGCCTGGTGTATCAGTAGATATGACTCTGCACAGCTCATATCCCATGGCTTCTGATCCAGCTCAGCTGTGGCTTTTGATTGAAGCCAAGTAACTGCAATAAATATAAACTAATTTGTGCTATTGCTTAGCAATATGGAGCCGTGCCCACTGGGGAAGCTGCTGGGGAGCCCAGTGGCATTTGAGCCAGCCCTTTCTGGACAGAGCAGCCTTTCTGGTCCTGCCTTACCCCACTTGCTTATCAAGCTCTATAAGGTGCAGCCTGGTTTTAATAAACACATAAAAAGAGGGTATTTTCATCTCGGGTATGCTGAGGGAGCAAAGGGTTGTATTCTTTTAAAAACGTTAAAATAAAAAGGCTGTTCATTTCTTTCATATTTTTTCCTAGCCTCTAATTATTCCTAATCAAACTACAACAAACAGTAAACACTAAAAATGAAATAAACGCAGTGACAGTTTGCCAATAACGAGCAGAAAATGTTCCATCTGTCTAGCAGTGAGTAAAATGTGTGTAATTACTGCTCATTTTTCTTCTAATTGCTGAGTTATTAGTTTAAAGCTTACGCACAACTGGTGAACAGTGCCGACTACCCGTTCTATAATTACAGCCCCTGCTTTGCTGTGCTTGAAATCAAGAAAAGCAGAAAGCAGAAAATTTGCATTTTAAAAGAGTTGTCTGAATTAACCCTTCTGGTAAGAGCATCTTTTCAGTTTTAGATTCACAGGTCAGATCCTTAGCTGATAGAAATTAGCATCTAGTTTTATCTGCTGAATGTTTCTCCTGTTGGAGTTGGAATTATCACCTCTGTTTTTATCTCTATATTTTTTTTTCTTTTAAAGCCCACAATTTAATTTCTAATTTAAAGAAGATTAAAGAATGCTCTGAATTGAATGGTAAGCCAAGGACATTATCTCCAGTGAGGAAGCAAAGGTGAATAATAGCCACTTTGTGCTTTTTATTTTTGATCTATTTTCTCAAAGTGGGTCAGATGAATGTGTGTCTATGCTTCAGTCTGTGCTTTCCTGCTGAGATAGCTAAGCCATCTTTGTCTAGTCTCCTTGGGATAACTCATTTAGAGCCAAGATGTTCTTGAGGGGACAGATATGTGGCCACAGAATCACATGCCTTGGTCAGGCGTCAGAAGCAGTCCAGCTATGGGAGATCTGATGTCCACAAAGGTAACATACCTTGCTAGTAGGCACTGCAAAGAGAGAAGTATAAGGCAGAAAACAGACCTGGTTTGTTCATTTGTAAAGGTCTGGAGATACTGTTATTTTCAATACATTGATGACAACTCTTAATTATAAAAAATTCAAAATGAGAATAGCAAAAACATTAAGGAAGGTTGAGAAAGCTACATGACAGGGCTATTAACCTTGAAGGTTTTGGACCACAGGAAAGGGATTTGAGCAGAGAAAGAAAGTGAGGCAAGCTTATTAGCCAGTAGACTGAAATTTGTATCATGGGATCAACACAACTATTAGGAGATATTTAGGGATTCAGAAGTTGGCAAATGATGAAAACCAGTGTGCTAGGCTCTGCTAGATAGCTTTTAGCCACTTGCTCTATATTGGTACTGGGAAGCAAGAAGAAGGCATAGATGCAAATTATGAAATTATGTGCTATCAAAATGTGGCAAAAAGGGGTAGCAACACACATCATGTGCAGAGTCTGTGCTGATACAGTTTAGGGAGGAAATCTTTAAAGTTTTGCGTCCAGTAGAGTATCTGAGTGGTTTGGCTGTGACTGCAGGGAAGGACTAGGGATCCCTAGGACTAGTAGCTACTAGGACTAGTAGCTGGAGGTCCCAAGCCAGCTTGAACACCAGAGGTTTCATGGTTGTGGTAGACAGGACGTTAGTGCAGATTGCAAAACCTCCTTGAGAAACAGTAGTTGTGCAGGCTTCAGATTGCCTTAGTGCTATCAGCACCTGAATCATTGAGACAAAAGCCTTCTGCTTGAATATGCCTGTAAAATCCTGCATTTCTGTAGCTAGTGTTATTTATTGCTGGTGAATAAGGTGTGAACTGAACTCTGTGGGGAATCCAGACAGGATAAAATTTGCAGAAAGAAGACTCAGTTGCTGTGCTGCAATGCAAGATTCCTTGCAGAATTTTTAGTCCGGATCTCTCAAAAGAAACAAGCTGTTTCTACCGAGTGGGTACAGGCAGTAAGCTCTCAGCTGTGTTGATCAAGGTTTTTGATAATGAAATGAAATATTTAGCAGAAATTATACACCGTGAAAATGAGAGTTTGGGCACTGTATTTAAGGAATTGTCCTGGTGGTGCTGATAATGTTTTAATAACAGCAGCAAATAATGCACAATATTAATTGCTAGGCATACGCAGTGGAAAAAAAAAACAGAAGCATTTCATTTTTTCCTTTTTGTTTTAGCTATAACTTCTCATTTTTAGAATAGCATTTGAACCTTTGCCTGACCACGGTTGGCTGTAAGGAGAAGGAACTGGTCTCCCAGAGGCAGGCAGATGTGGAGACCCGGCAGCCTTGTTTTGTTGTGTATGTGTAGCTTGCTGAAATTTCAGTGATAAAAGCTTGGTGAAAGGGGCAGGGCGTAGTGATGCTGCATATCCAGCCAGTTCTGAAAAACAACAACAACAAAAAAATCCAGGAACCACACACAAAAAACAATCTTTTAAAATATACACAAAATAGTTTTGCTGATGCTTTAACCTTGTCATGAGAACAGAGGTGCAGGTGGTGAGAGGTTTGGATTTGAGAGGAAAAATGGAGGAATAATGAAAATATATTTAAGCACTTCTGCTCTGTGGCTAGAGAACTGAAGCTTTTCTACCTCTTTTCAGCTCTGAATAAATGTATTTGCTTCATGGACTCACATGCATATTATGCATAATCCTTTAGATATACTTGCCAGCTGTGTGGTAGAGATAGGGGCTGCTGGGACTTGACTGCTTTAAAAATGGTGGAGTTGCTTCACCCAAAAAAGAGTCAAAATGAAATAATTATTTGCATAATCTTTCTAGAGTCACCTAGATTTCCTGCAAGCAGCTTAGCATGTTTGGAATAATCTATTAGGGAAATATTAAGAGAAAAATACTGCTTTTTCCTTCTGACCACATACATTTTGATTTACTGTCTTGGTCTAACAGATTTATACTGCTTTATACTCATTTTAAAGAGCATTTTCTTTAAGAAGAATGAATGCAATTTTAAACACTCTAGGCTCATTCTCCTGCTGCAGAACAACATTGAAAGATTAAAGATTTTATTTGAAATTAGCTCACAGTAATTTCACTTCTCTATAAATATCGTGCTTCCAAATAGTCTTCCTTTTTTAATCAATTTATATGGCTCTTTTTTTTTCTTTTAGGGAACTGTTTGACATGTTTTACCTAAAAGAGAAGACCCCTTTCCCTGCTGAATTGCAAAATGAAAGATAGGTTTGTCTGACTATTATGCAGATATATAATTCTTACTATATTTACACTGCTTCCATACAATAAGAACTGTTTGCATAAAAGTCTTTATTAGTCCATCTCAAAAAATGTTTTGTTCCAAATTTTGATTCCTTTGTTTCCTGCCTCCAAGTAATTATGAATAAAATTAAGTGTCACAGGAGAGATTTTTCTCTGCTATGTTTGGATTTGTTTAGTTTTGAGGCAGAGCTACACTGAGTGAAAACTAGCATTTGAGAGACAGCTGTTCTTCTGTATAAGAAAAAAATACATTTTCTAATGTGTAGGATCTATCTGGGGTCTATGCTTGCAATATAAATATCCAGTATATAGAGTGTAAATGTCTAATATTTACAGTGTAAATATCCTATATAACAGTGTAAATATCCAATACTAAAGCAAAATTTATCTATCTCATAGGTGTTTCTTTAATATAAAGGAGCTCAGACTCTTTCATGGTGCTCTGATAAGATTGCATTATGGAAAAATAAGGGCGAAATCATTTTTGTTGCTTTCCTTGAAACATTATTCTTTCATCTTCACTATAATCTCTGGTACCTTTAAATACTTTCTTTTGGCATATAAATGCCATATATAAGTGTATATTCCACAGAAAAACAAAGCAAAACAAAACAAAAAGTCTGTTAGGTGCTTTTTTATAATCTCTAATACATTTTAAATCCAGCAGTTCCCTAATCACTTAAATGTGTTGCTTTAAAGAATGCTACATGTTACTAAAACAGATTTGTCCATTCATTATCATTTGCCGTCAGAAAAGACTTCCTTTCAATACTAAATGCATTTCATATCTATTGGCTTTGCAGCAGCTTTGTTGAGGCTTTGGAGAGCTGGGGGTGAATGCACAGATCTTCTGTGACCAGCACTGTGGTGCTTTTGTGCATAGCTGAGCAGGGTGAACACTGCAAAGAGACGTCTTGGAAGCATGAAATAAAGGTGTGATTCATCTCCATTGGAGTAGTCCTTTCCTTGCTTCCACAGCTTTCTTTCACCTACTTGATTTGCCATGGTAAATCTGCCCACAGGCTATAGTTTTGTCTGCTCAAGAAAATTGTGTTTATCCGAACATCAGGCAATTTTTATAGCAATTGGCTTGTGTGGAGGTACTTAAGATGATTTGAAATCACTTTGTTTTTGTCTTAGGTTGACATGATTCTTGATCAGTTTGAATGCAAACAAACTGAGTCAGTCTTAAACTTAGATGCATTCTCCCAACCTGCATTAATTTAAATAAGCTGATATGAAATAATAACAATAGTAAACATAAAAAACTCCACAATGATGTCTTCCACTGAGAAGGAAATACTGAAAATACTTGCAATACCAGCACAACTAGAAAACGGGGAATTTAGAGGAAATGGATGTTTCTTTGCCAAATCAAAAGAAAAAAAAAGAAAAAGATTTACAAAAATAAAGGTTATTTCAAGATTTTAAGAGGGTTTTACAAAGCCTGCAGTATTGAAATCAATAATAGAAGCTATAAAATGCAGCTTTGTGTTCTCATAAAATTTTAAGAAAAATAAATTTGTGGAATGGTTAACATCCTTTATAATACAAGATAACTATCACTTTTATTATAACTGTAACATATGTCAGGATGTTTGTTTAATTCCCCAGTTGTCAGACATCAGGTTGAAAGTTTTTAATAGCCTCTGGGTATCAAATCTATAGCCTTAGGCTGCTGTTTGTAATTTAATAAAAGTAATTTATTATGAAGAGAGAAAAAACAAGAATTGCCCAGTAGCTATGAAAGCACATTTACATTATAATTATTAGGCACATAACAGCTAGAAAATAGATGAAAGGAATTTTAGAGTAGCATTGGCAGCAGCAACAGTATCTTCTGCTGAGATAAAGCAGAGAAATATGGCTCTGGAGAAATTAATTGTGAGGGGAGCGGTGGTTACAGCGGGAAGGTCAATCTCAGCTCAGCTGCCTGGCTTGGCTGGAGTGGAAAACACTCTCCTCGAGCCCCGTGTAACCTACAAGCATCATCCTTCTGTGGGATCCAAGCCTGGGTGGGAACAGCTGCAGAGGAGCCTGAAAAAGTGCAATTTCCAGCATCTGCTGTGGTGGTACCAGTAGATCTGCAGGTGGTTTTTGATTTTTGCTTTTCTGTTGGAAGCCCCCACTCTCAGAAAGCGGCTCCTCCATGAAACTCAGAAGCAATTCAGGTTTGTCACATTTATTAGGTATTTAAGAAGGCAGCAAGTGTCTGCTTCCTGTGTGGCATACAGATTTACCTTTCCGTTCTTAAATAAAGCTTAAATAATCATAGATAAATTATGCAACCTCAGGTCATCTAGGATTGTTCCCTTTGGTGATTATCTGCCTTTATTTTTCTTTTTTCTTTTCTTTCCTTCCTCTCCGCTCCCTTTTTCCAATGCTGCTTTGCTAGAGAGTTGCCAGGGCCAGTAGTGCCTGTCCTCGGAGGAGGCTCAAGTGTTTGCCAAGGACAAGTGTATGCCTCCTCCTTTGGTGGTGAAGTTTTGTGCTGGTGGAGATTTCAAAAATCTCCTGGGGCACTTCCACCAGCTCATGCAAGCTGAGAGGTTGTTGTTGCTGCTATTCTTTCCTCCTGCTCTGCTCACTAGAGTGATTTTTAGTGTAATCCTTTGCTATGAGTCTTGCTTTTGGGGGCACAAGTTGATCTTTGGTGCTGACAAAACTCAAGGACATGGATTAGGCATCCACTAGTACCAGTGAAATAGCATTCGAGGATGGGGTTATTTTGCTTGGGAGGCAGCTACCCCATCCTTGGTGGATTTGGCAGAGAGGCTTGTCTTGTCCTTGTCCTTGTCCTTGCCAGGCCCCAGTGCCCCTAGGGCACTGTC
>JAUBOD010000279.1:4928375-4943624 GCA_032353885.1 Nothura maculosa | reverse complement strand
AGCAGAGATTTTGACTATGGTTGAACTTTCAAAATGATTTTACTGTGCACTGCACTTAGCAGAAGCTCTTCCCTGTGACAATATAAAGAAAGCACACACAAAAAAAGGGTAACATAAAAAAAAAGATGTCTGATAAAGCTGGAGAAGGCCTTTGCACACTGGCCTTTTTATATGGGGTGCATCTTAATATTGCAGGTAAATCAGAATTTCTCACTGATGCAGGACAGCTTTGGAAAATATGTATGTCCACAGCAGCTTCTCACTATCTCAGACCTTCCTTCAGCTTCAGGAACATGTTGCGTGGCCAGGCACATATGCTTACTTTAAAATATTAAGCAGTTTTTGGAAAACTTAGCCTAGAGCTAAGGATGGATTTGGCTTACTTGCACTTCAACTCGAAGGTGATTACAGTCTCTGAAACCTCAGAAAAGCCTCAGAAACTGCCTTTGTTATCTGGTGAAGGACCTAAACCCTCATATTTCTTGTATCCTGGAGATGCTTTCTGTACAGTGGCAGTTAACTCTGCTGGTTGCTTATTGCTACAGGCTTACCTTGCAAAGAAGACTTTAAGAAAATAGGCATGTAATGGCTATGGGTAGCACAGAGGTTCAGCACTGCCTGTGGGACTCAGCTACCCAGTTTGGTTTCATCACAACTTTCTGAGGATGCTCCATGGGAAAGTCTCCTACCCAATGCCCTACTCTCCACTGCCACAACTCAGGAATTTCAGCTTGTTCTGCCTTGCTGCTCTGTTGTCTTTTTGTTTGTTTGTTTGTTTGTTTGTTTGTTTGTTTTTTGTTTGGTTGGTTTTGTTTTATCATTGTGGCATTTTAAAAACTGAATAAAAGGCATAATTTAGAGTTTCAGTACCTCTTGCAAGCAAAATATATTTGTACGAGAGAATATGTCATCAAGTCTCTCATGTCGGAAGTTTCCGTCTCTCCAAACTGACCTGACAGAGGTGATTTTTTTTCCCCTGGTGTTTTAGGGTCACCAGATCAGTTGCTTAAAAACCTATTGGATTACTGGAATTTAGGTGGTGGCCTGATAGTGGGGAAAAAAGATAGAGCATCTCCTTGGGGGATGTTAACCATTTTGTTCATACGCACTGTGAAAAACTGAAGCCACCAGTGGGAGGTTCGCTCTTGGGTCTGCTGTGTCTACAAACAATTTTTATGAGCCTCTTAGTAATTTAAAGCCCTAGTCAGTGACTTGAACAGACATGCGAGAAGAACAGACACTGGCAGTATGTCATGCATGCAATGCTTGAGAAATCCCGTGGGAGATGAGGTGGAGCTGTAGGTCTGTATCAATATGGGGAGGAAGCTCTTGTGTCAGCTTCCTTCATCAGCTTTTGTTTGAATTACATTACAGGTCTACGAGTGTCTATTATGCACAAAAGATTACTGTATTATTCTAATTGGACCCTACTCTGGGATTAGCTGCATGATTTAGAAATATTGATGTAAAGTCTCCTGTGTATCTAGTCTGCAATGTGAAGTTTTTGAATGCTGGGTTAGCTGTGTGCAGAAGGAGCTTGACGAGGCTGATCTCTGCAGTGCTAGTTTAAAGAGTACTTGAGAATATTTTGAAAAAAAAAAAGCAAACGTGGCAGAGAGCGGGCAACATAATTACAAGAAAAAAAAAGTGCCCAAGAGAAATTTGAATCAGATTTTCTAGGTAAAAGAAATGGTTAGAAATTAAATTCTTTAAAAAATATAAATAGCTATGAAAATGATTTACCTGAACCAATCACTATAGTTCATGATGAAAATATGAGAGATACTTGAGAGAAGAAAAAACAGATTAAATTATTGAAAAAGGAGACATTTGCATAAGAACAGCTTGGGACAGAGGAAGTTGACTAATGTAATGACACAGAATCACCATTATAGCATGATTGCTGTTAATTTTTTGATTACCCAGTAATAGAACAAGCAGTATGGTGATTAGCTGGCTGGTAGAAAAAAATCGGGAGTAGTTAATGTGAAGCACTGCTGTCATAAAAGCCAGAAAAAATTCTGTCCTGAATTGCAGCAGATAAGTAGCTGCTGCATATGCTCTGCAAAGCATATAAGCTGAGAAATAGCTCACAGCAGAATGAATGTGGGCGCAGCAGGGCTCAGGCCAAAAGAATTAAACGAATAGCATGAGGCCGTTATGGTGTCCTGTCGTGTCTGCAGTCCTAGAACAGTTGTATATTGAGCATATTTGTATAGTCTTCTGTGCCTACTGTTTCCCGCAATTTCTTAGTGCAGAACAGAAGGGAATCTATAAGCAGAGCTAATCCTCCTGAAAATCTGCTGGTTGGGCTTCTTTGCATGCCAATCAGCAGTAGTGCGACAGGAACAGTAATTCCTGCCTGACTGTAGTTTGATAAGCCATTTGGAGAGAGGAAAAAGAAGGTGAGGGCAAAAGTTTATTTTGATTTGTTTTAATTTAAGGAAACAGTCACCTATTTGTCTCCGATAAGTGTGTTGAGCATCAGGCATATTTTTGACCATTTCTTTCACTGTAAAGCATTGTCCTTTGTGTTTGAAATAGATAGTAGGTCATGGCAGTGTCATTGAGAAAATGATAAATTTCTCGGTATGCTAGAGGTCCTCCATTCTTACTGACAGTAAAATGTTCCTAGCAGCTGTGGTTCCAGCCCAATCAGTGGTGGCAATCACCTGAAACCATAACACTGATTTGTTTGTGCACTTTGGGCACAGGCCTGTATTCGATAGCCTGGCTAAAAAAGCAGTTGAAAACTGTAATCTTTCTTCTGGAAGTGACTGCCCTTCTGGAAGTGACTGCCATTCTGTTCTAGGCAGAGGATATTGCCACCTTCCTCCTCTCCGATGTCATCTTCACTGTGAGAGCAGTGACAAGCGTTTCTCCTGCTTGCAACACACTATGAGACATTAAAACCTGTGCTCAAAAGCCACTTTTAGAAATATTCCTGATATACATCCCAAAAATACCTGAGTGAGGGTCAACAGGAACACTGGCTGATAGCTGTGTGGTTAGTATGACATTGTGGCCTGTAAATCTTTGTGTCTGAATTGCTCCCAGGCCAGGGCCATAAATCGGCACTACCCAGGGCAAAATCTAAGGCATTCAACTGATAACTGAAGGCAGTGAAGATACAGCGAACTCTGCAGATAGATACTTAATTCCCTTGCTCCATTGCAGGTCACTTGCTTTGGTAGATGCAAGTTTACAACGGTAGGTTACAGTCAAATGTGCCTCACATAGAATGCAATAGAATCACAGAATCATTATGACTGGAAGTTGATTCAAGATCATCAAGTACATCAGCAAACCAATCACCACTTGCCTGCTAGACCACACAGAAGAATAATGCAGAAAGACTGCAGATTTAGGCATGGCCATCTTGAGAGGTATGTTATGTTGGCTATTTAGGTGAATGGCAAATACTCAAAATGTGGTCTGTTTGTACACCCAGAGTTTGCACTTGCCGACACCAGCATGTCTGTTTGTCAGCCACTTACCTGTGTGCATGGGAGACAAAATATACTTGCAAAAAAATGATTTGGAAATAGTGACAGCTGCATATTTACCTTCTGTAATTCATATCCTAGAGATTAATATTAGAAAAGTGGGTGAGCACTCAATCAACCACATCAATTGGAAAAGAGGCATAGGATAAAAAATACAGGATAACACAGAAAACTTTGCAGAAAACTGCAAAAAGCTATGTTGACGTGACACAGGATTTTTTATGGAGAGGACTCTCCACCTACTTTTTACCAAGCGAATTTGAGGACCCTTCAGGAGAAGGTGTATTTTCTACTGTGCTGACTGTATGCTCCCTACTGACCTGTGTGTAAACTGACCTTTTTTGGATGGTCACATAGCAGCTGGGGTGCCATCTGTATAGAGTGAGATGGCAGATGATCAGTGAGGGAAGAACAAACACTCTTAATGGCAGCAATAACTAGAACCTTTTGATTATGTTTGCTGTATTTTCATAGTGTTTGTCAATAGCAGATGTGCTCAGGAAGTTTAGGTCTTGGAAACGGGGCTGGAATTGAAGAGATTGAACTCAATTGTATGATTATTAATTTATAGCACTGAGTAAAAAAGAGTCCATCTTGCTATAGAAGAAAAACCAGGCTGGGAAGACAAGGATCTTTATTAAAGGCTTATTTATTTCATGCTATCTTGTAATTTTTATTTACAAGGAAGTCAGTGTTTATCACTGACTTACTTTACCCTTGAGCTCCTGGATCTTAATTTGTATAGTGAGAATTTCTTTGCTAAGAATTATTGCTGTACATTGAATATTTTAACATATTCATACATTTGGGATTTCAAAAAGCACAGAAAGCACTACTGCAGTCCATTCAGCTAATATATCCAACATTGACAATGATATACTTTGAATATGCCCAGACTTGCAGTTATTTAGTTTTGTTAAGTTAAAATAGACTTACTCCAAGTTTAATGCTTTAAAAACCACTTTAGCCAATATTTTTCCCTCACAAAATCTTGTAGGAAAGCTCTAATATTTACCATTTAATTTTAGCTACCATATATACTAGGTACACTTTTGGGGCCTGCAATTGTTTTGCTCAAATTTTGCCCAGTGGTTAATGTTTTATATATCATGTACCCTCTGTAACAGAAAAATGAAAATATAAATATTCCTTCTGAAAAACATTCTAATGAAACTAATGACAAGTGGACAAAGAAAATCTAACAGCTATTTAGCTGGTGTAGGACATACTATGGATTGTAAAATATCAAAAAATGCAATCTTCTTTGTAGCAAGGCAAGAGTAATATGAAAGTAGTGATTAAGAATATGAAATAGGAAAATGCTATTTTTTCTTCTGCTTCAGCAGCTCATATTACAAGCAAAGAAAATAGTAGAAATGTAGAACTTTATATAACAGTTACAAGATATGTGGGTTGTAGCAGTTAAACCCTGATTTTGGGTGCTGATGCTTTCAGAATAATCTGAGCTGGAGTTTCAGAAAGGAGATGTATTCCTCTGTGAATAACTTAAAAAAAAAAAAGAAAAGAAATGTATGGAAGGAAACAGTAAGGGATAGAAACGATAGCTTATATCACTGTAGCAATTCCTTCTTTGCTTGTAAATATTAGAAGTAAAAGCTTATTTCCTGAGAGTGGTTCAGAACACTACATTTTGCTGAAAAGCACTTAGTAATTTGTGTTTTTTGAACAAGCATTATCAGTAATGTTTGAAATGTGATTCAAATTGTCCCTCTATTTAAAGATTCTTTATTAAAAGGATTTCGATTTTTTTTAGTTTTACTTTGGATTTCCTTAGACAACCCAAACCTTTCTGAAAACAGCAGAGTAGCAACAGGCAGAGTAGCAACAAGCAGTGAGCAGCAGTGCAAGAAATGTTTTTATTTCACAACAAAACATTTTGTGGCCAAAGGATCTCTGTTCCTTGTATGCCCCAGGAAATTTCATGTACCGCTTGTACCCCAGACATTAATTTTCTGTCATGAATGAGAGGAAATTTCAAATTATTCATTTGATTTTCTTTTTTTAAAAAAATTGTACTTTATGTAGCTGATTAAAGCAACTGGAGCTCCCCAGATCTCCAGGGAAAGGGTAAAAGGGCAGCCTTGTGCTTCAGAGACTGCCATAGTCTAATACTGTCACCTTGTTCTCTTCCTCAACCTCTCTTCCTGCCTTCCTGTTTTAGCATTGGGTTACTTTTTTTTTTTTTCCTCCAGCATTCTCTGAAAGTCTTTAAAGCAACTGAAGGCAGCAGTTGCTTTAAAGCTGCAAAAAAGCTACATGAAATTGCAGCACTAGGAGAAAGAATGGGAAACATTCAAAATGGGTTAAAAGCGATGAGCATGAAAAAAACCCCAAAACACCTGGTAAGTTGGTCTGCTGTGTCAACAAAAATATGAAGACTGATAATGCTAGAGCCAAAAATGAGTGAAAATATCCAATTTCTACTGGAAGTTGAAGGGAAATCTGGTGTCCAAATGTTTTGCTCTTCTGTGAAGGTATGGAGACATATGCATGCATGTACACCCACACACATGCCACATGAAGTGAAATGTCAGTTTTCAAGGAGATAAGGAATGAAAAAAAAGAAGAAAGGATTTAAAGAGATTTCTTTTCCTCACCCAATTTATTAATTTAATGAGTTTTTTTTTTTTTAAGTTTTTGGATTCTAGGGAGAATTTCAGGAGCTCATGCACATCATGACATATCATGTCACCCAAAAAAAAAAAAAAGCATCACTCTACAAAGTAGGATACCTCTTTGGACTATCAGGGTGGGATTTAACTCATCAAATACAAACATCTACAGTGTAAAATTCTGTCTTTGGGCTTGTCATCTTCTGTTCTCATTAAGAGACAAGAAAAGCAGACATTTCTAGGTGGTGATTCATTTTTGTTAGAGGTATGTTTGGTCAAAGAAACTGTTGCTCTAAAAGCATCTATTTTTATCCATTTGGTATAAAGCAAGCCTAAACCGAACAGCTTCAGACAGACATTAACATTGAAGACGTGTAACATTAGAAGAAACAAATCCTACTTTTGTGTCTAGTTCTGAGGAGTTGTGATTATAGCGCTCAGTAATCACGGGGCTCCTCGGAAATTGATGCTCCTTGAAGCTTAGGGAGAGGAGATGATGGGACAAGAGTTTCTGATTCTCTTCCTGGTTCCCCTGGCAATCTTCTTGTGCACAAGTGCCCATAACTTTTATATGGCAAACTACATTACTCCAGACAAACGAGGCACTGAGGAAAACAGAGATTGCTCAGTTTCAGCTTGTCTGACCTTCCATCCTGGTACTGGTAATTTGCTTTACCAGTAGTCCCCTAATGAATGCTCCAAAAATATATTTTGTCTCCCACACAGCACCCTGGCTTGGAGATGCGCAAGCCTGTCCTGCTTGCATACATTTAGGAAATAGCTATAAGTGATTTTAACTTATACCTTTGTGAACTTCGCACTTTGGTGAACTAGCACTTTCAGTCTATTTGATTGTGAAATCTGAATTTTATGGAGATTAAATTTCCTTGCTATTTTAAAGTGGTGTGTGGGGCAATGCAGTGGTTCCAATACACTACCTTTCACTTAAAAAAACAAAAAGCCCATTCCCAGAAAACGTGTAGTGCATAGTGGTTATGTATAGCATCTGCTTCTTTCCTTAGTAGTAATTTTTAGAACAAGGTTTTATTTGTAAAAGAGTCTTTTGAGTAATGGAAGGGAGAAAATGGATGCAATATGTCCTGTGTCCTAATCTATCACTGCTGGCAGTTATTGCTGGGTCAACCAACTAAATGCTCTGCTACAGGAAAGAGCATTTGCCTCTGTTATTTCTACCAGTTATTCTAAAGAAAACAGTACACAAATGAATGGAAAGGCCCACTTGCAAAGTTAGGGCCAATCCACCAACTGATGTAATTTGGGACTCAGCAAAGCTCTGCTAATTTATGCTACCCATGTCCTCTGCTAATTTATGCTACCATTTATTGCCTCTTAGGAGATAAACAAAGCCTTTGTTTCGTGCTTGCTTCTCCCTAATTTGGAAAATACATTTGGTTTTGATGCTGCTGGTGAGGAAAACATTCTTCCCGTTGTGAGACCCTTGAAAAACATAAGAGAACTTCTCCAGGGCCAGCTCAGATGCTCTTTTGCATTCAGCATATATTTGAATCTACTAATGCCAGACAGAGAACATTTTCCTCTCATACCCATCCCTCAGAGGCAGCTGCTGTTCCTTTAATGAAAAGGTCCTACATTAAAGACTCTCTTCTCTCTACATTTCCCTGCTTTTAAGCAGTATTCCGATTCAAAGCAAGAGCCCTTGCATACAGAAAAGCATTTGTGTGCAGAGAATAATTCCTCCCCGATGTTTGCCACATATTTATTTTGTCTCAGCATTATAAAAAGGGGTCTTGTTGCTGACTCAGAAGGAGCTCATTACAGAAAGACTTCACCTTTCAGTTGCAAAAGATGTTTCCTTGAAATGATAATGTAATGAGTGTTAGATCAGCCTTATGTAGCCGTTAGGCTATTCTTTTGATCGGTTGGAAATGCATTTGTTAAAAAGCAGCTTTATTGATTTCCTGGCTGGTTTTTATACTGTTTGGATCATCTGTACACACACACACATCACATTTTTACCACTTCAAAGTGGTTAATAAATTCACACTACTCAGGAGATTGAACACCAAATGGAGTGAGCCCTTTCTATAGAGAACTCTGTTGTTCAACCTTTGATAGAAAGAATCTTCAACTGCACACTGAGTGTTTCCTTTAAAATATTTTTAAAACAATTTGGCACAAAGAGAACAGCATATACTGAAGAGAAAGAATATGGTTCCTGGGGATATAATCTTAGTGAGGGGTTGTGATTAAGATTTCAGTAAATCCAGATGAGAAAGTCTTACTGAGGATCAGTGCCAGGATCAGTATTGGGGATTTTTTTTCCCACTAACCTATTCATATTTACTGTTTACATGTTGTTTTCATGATGTATTAGCAGTATAAGTTTGAGGCATTGCAGGCATTAGATATGAATGCATGCTTCTCTAAATTTCTAGAACCATATCTGCAAAAAATATGCTATTAAATTTAAATGTTTTGTGATTTGTTTGTCTTGGGTCACTCTGGGATTACTGTGTTTTTGACTCTGGCCTGAATTTTCCTTGTTATATAGGTGCCTAGTTTTGGCAATGCATAGACAGATTACTACAGTAACATATGAATGAAAATTTCTATCAGATGAAGTTTTAGGAAATTATCTTGGGGGAATTTTGCTATTTTGTCATTGTTGTTTTACTCAGCAATCCACTAACATCCTTAGTGGATCACAATCCTGAAGAACCAACCTTGAATTAGTTAAATGAGTCTTGTGAATAGAAATCTTAAAGTCTGTGAAAAAAATTTAAAACTCCTGTGCTGTAATTTGTGTGTACTACTGTGTACTTTTCATTCCCTGCAGAACTTGTCACTTCCTCTGAACAGAGATGCTAATTTGTATTTCATATCAGTATGATACTATTAGCAGGCCTTATATTCATATGATATCTACGAAATTATATATACAACTTGACTAAGTCTTTACCAAGTCGTTCAAATGGCTATGACACTTACTACTTAGATTAATACAGAAGGTTATATTAAAGTGCCAAACCTAAAGCTTTCTGGTGTTGTGTAATTATTGAAGTTATCAGGTATGAAATTAGGAAAGTGACATTATCTGGAGAGGTGTTTTTTAGTATTTATGCATAAATAAAATATATGTATATCCACATATATGTAGCATCCAAAGAACCTGGAGAATGCAAAATAGAATATAACTTTCTAACAAAATCCGTTTACATTTCAGTGCCTGAATCTTCTTTCTATAAAATAGGGATAATAGACTTCCCTACCTCTCAAAAGAATTGTGAGAATAAACATATTAAAGATTGTAAAGAACTGGAATATTATGGTAATTGATACCATATGCCAAAATAAGATAGCTGGGAACAATTTCTGAAGAAGAGAGGAGCTTTATTCATAGAATCATAAAATAGTTAATGTTGGAAGAGACCTTTGGATGTCTTCTAGTCCAGCTCCCCACTCAAAACAGGAATGGCTAATCTTTCCACTATTAAATCTTATTCTGTGAATAATGGTGTTGAAATCGGTTGTTTATGTATTTATTCTTTGAGGAAAATATAGTCTAAAAAATGCAAGCCCAGAAAATTTTGGTTCTATCAAGTACCTTTTACTACAGAAAAAAATACTGCCGGTTTCTGTCTTCTTGATAATTCTTTTTCTTCTTAATTAATATCTATATTCATCTAGGATGTTGCTTTACTAAAATGGATTAAGATTAACTAGACGAAGATGACTGCAGAGGATTTTTATTTCTGGACTGGTGACAGCTTTTTAGCAGTAGAATTTTTCTTTATTTGACGGAAAATAACTTGCCCTTGATCTCTGGAGATGTATTTTAAAGTATTTACGAAAATTGAAGATTTATCTTTTGGGTTAGTAGATGGCTTTTTGCCAGTTAGCCTTTAGAGATTGTTCTCTTTAGCTATGCAAGTACAGCCGAGAATGACATCTTGCTATCTAATTCCAAAGCTCTGCAGCTGACTCTGTTTCTTCCCTGGACAGAATGCAAATTTGAGTGTTGAAATGAGAAAGGCAGACACTGTACAATCCTAGCTGTTGGAAAACCAGCACATGTTCTGATGTTTCGCAAAGCATAACATGTCCTTATTTACAAAATTATTCTGGTCAGTGATTAGAAGGAAATTATCTGTTAAGTATAAAGAGAAGGTTGTTATTCACTAATTGGACAGGCTTAGTTTTGCATACTGGGTGTATCCTATGCTTACATTGCAGTACCACTTGGCTTCATGCATCTTTTTATTTCTGTCTGGAACAGAGACTGATGACCTTGTATTGCCAGTGTTTTGGGTAGGGAGGGTTTATCTATCTTTTCATCAAAGACAGCTGTTGTGGTGGTTAGCTTGGTGAGAGATCTTTGAAGGATACCAAATGGATATAATTTTTCTGGACAAACAGTGGTAGGTGATTTAGAAAGTTGCCATATTTGTTTATGCGTAAGAAGGAAGTATGAAGCATCAAATATAGTCTGAAATCACTCAAATTCTACATACAGTTACAAGTTATACATTATATGAAATAGCTATTTTTATTGAGAGAGTTCTTTTGAATCCTATTTATTTCTAAACATCTGGCTTCCCTTTGGCAGTCACAGGGAGCAA
Source organism: Nothura maculosa (assembly GCA_032353885.1). Lineage (NCBI taxonomy): Eukaryota > Metazoa > Chordata > Aves > Tinamiformes > Tinamidae > Nothura > Nothura maculosa. Next base: position 4,932,884 of record JAUBOD010000279.1, on the reverse strand, counting down.
AGATATGTTTTCTCACAAATCCGCATATTGAAAATATTATCTATTCTTTTGCTATACTTCCATCAATCTAAGTTATTCCAAGGTATTCATCATCTTAGGATCACATAAGGACAAAACCAAAATCATTGTTCAGCTTTAAGAACAACTTCCCTGAACATTTGTGTTAAACTGGTATAGTGTATAAGAAAGGTATTGATTAGAAGGGTATGCTCTTTAAAAATGCATTGTATCCTTATGTTTTGGACAGACCTGCTTGCACTACTTCACCTTTCAAAGATGGAAACATTACTTTTATAAATAATATTTTTACCCTTTCATCACTTGCCATTGTCATTTTCCTTTTGAGCACATGAACTTCTTTGAATACTTCATGGCCTGGCGTAGAGCTTTGTCCCCATATTGCACTCTGCTTTCATTTGCAGTGCCTCATAAGCATATAAAATTAATACATCAATGTTAATATATTTTAAAATAGACACAATATCCCAGTGTTACTTTTCCATCTACACAGTTGCTTTACCTGCCACAGGTGTCTCACATATGTAACAGACCTGAAGGGGGAGTAATGATTGACTTTGGAAATCAGCTCATCCAGTTAATGAATGGACCACGGCATTCTAAAGCACTTATGTTCTACTTCTTTATTCCTATTTCTTTTAAGATGTTGCATTTCTTCTGCTTCACCATCTTGCTTATTTTATTCACCGCTTGAAACATGCAGACAATCCTGAGCATTTCCCATTGGAATTTGAGATGGGATAAGGCAACTTTATCTTGCTTTTGATAAAACCACTGTCGTTTTTGTTCTGACAACTGAAAATAGCGCTGTGTCTGATCAGGTTACAAACACTGAGGAATGTTTATGCATATGCTGCTGCTTGGAAATACAATGGGAATGTTAAGTAGAGTGTCAAGTGCGTATGTTAAGTGAGAGAGGGAGCGAGGGAGGGAGGGCGGAAAAGAGAAGTTCAAGGAAAAGCGAGCTCTGCTGATTGATGTATGATGGTTGGTGGGAGGCTAGGAGGTGGTATGATCCATAGGGGTCTGCCAGCACTGAGAGGACCGTCACTCAAGAGGTAACAAAGCTTTGGGTGCTCAGAAGGGGCTGAGGTTTCATATGATACTGAGCACATACTGCGTGTATAACCAGGAACTTTGCTGTCATTCTCAGACTCTGTAAGTCTCATTGCTGATTTCTTGTGTAAGCAGAAAATTTTCCAGATCTATATTAAGTTTGCATTTGCACTGTAAACCTATAACCAGAAGAATTATTACTGTTCTATAGTTGCTTCTATGTTACATCAAGCAGCAGCAGATTGGGAGTAGCATGGATAATCTCACCAGGAATTGATGTTACTGGAATTGTGTGTCTCTCAATTTTCTATACTAAAAGGGATGCTGAAAAACTAGAAAAACAGAAGAAAAATCCAAGAAAGCTCAGAAATAATCTGACTTTAATAATATGCCATACTGTGAATAAGTTATAAAGCCAGAGATACTTTGCTTATCAAAGGGAATGTGTAGTTTTCAGGAATAATTTTAATATGATATGCATATATACTCAGAAATAAATTATCTGCTAATGCAGAGGTTCTTAATTTCACAAAATTGTGATAAAATCCAGAAACTGCAGACTTGTTAGAATTTTTGCATTTGTTAATTTTTATTCTGTCTCCTACTTCATTTATAGCCACAGGGGATATAATAATTGGAACATGCTACAAAATGTGGTCATTTCCCCATCCTCTCATCTTTCAGTCCACTCCTTGAGTAGTCTTTTAAAACTTAAATATTGGCTCAGCTAGAAGTATTGAGGAGAATGCAGAAATCACTGAGGCAAAAATTCTGTGCATTGGGATAGCAGTGAAGAGGTTAGATGAAGATAACATACTTGCAAAATGTTCTTGCACAGATTTATGTCTTTCTTAAAACAAAGGTGAGAATGTCCCCGACTCCTCTTGGCCTTTTTCCAGTCTACCTGAAATAATTTGAACTGTATTAAAGAGAAGAGAATGATTGCAGCTATCTTAAATGGGTGTTAGATAGGGCTCACTGGCCACATCTGTACAGATAAATAAAACAGGACTAGGGAGTGAGCTGGAATACCAGAGTGTCCAGTGCCGATCGTGCAAACACTGCCTAACTGTTAATGGACTTTGGACATGTTTTTGGTCAAGGCCAGATGGAGACTGTGGCCCTGCAGGACTCAAAGGAGAACGGATAGAAGAGCCTCTTCCTGAGTAGGCAGTCTGGACAAAGCTGTGTTAAGGGTTGGCTCTATCCATCCTATTCTGCCCCCATTCTGTATCCTGCAAGGATGACACTCTCAAACTGCCTCCAGGAAGCAGGTAGCATGAGTAATATGTTTTGCGTTTTCTCCACCAATTCCCATTATTTGGTCAGTTATTGTGTTTACTGTAGAATGGACTATGGAAAAGGTTTATTTAAAACAAAAATGTTTAGTGTTATTTTGATAAGAAACCTGATTAGATGCTGCTGCTGGGATGGGTGGAACATGACTGGTTGGCAGAGTAGCAGCAGTTCTTCATGTGCTCATGTCCAACTGACTGATTTTACCAGCAGTGCTGAATTTCTAAAGCTAGAGCTGTCCAGAGGCTTAAGGGAAGCACCTTATTCTCTATTTGTCTTTCAGTTTTTCCACCAGTTTTGACTGTTGGATGCTGGTACATGGTGCTCCTACTGAAGGGGCAATATTGTAATTTTGCAAGGAAAGGAAAGCTTGCTTTTATAAAGGCAACTTTATCTCGTGCAGCTTCCTAGTGTATAACAATGTTAGACAATTCAAATTCTGCAGGAGCACCATGTGCCAACTGCTCTTGCTAGCTAAAAGGTGCTGCTGTTTTGCTTGCCCAAAGTACTGCCCAGATGCACCTCTCTTAGGATCTCAACCCACTGCTGCAAAGTTTGGACTCCTCACTTGCCTGTTGGCACTGAGATGGCTGGGCCAGTTCAGGGGAGCAGACAGGCAAATAGCTTGTTTGTGTTTGTTCAGCATTGTTCCTGCCTTATCTCCTCGTGGAGTCATTCCCTGCAAGATAAAAGAACCAGAGGAGCGATACAAATCTTCGCAAAGTATGTCTGTGAGGCAGGCAGTATCAGGAGAACGATCCGATGACTTCAAAGTGTTACCTACAGTCAGTTTAGCATGTTCTTCGCTTGCAAAGCTCTGTTAATATCTGTCTTATAGCGGTGTGAATATTTTTTCCTCCGTGTCGTTTTTGTATCTGAAATGGCAGTTCAAGAAATCAACTCTAAAGAACAAAGGCAGCATGAACCATTTCTGTAAAGAGCAGAATCAAGTACCTGATGGGAAGTTAACAGTGAAGTTTTCTTTTTGTCGCAGTATGTCTGGTTATCATTGAAGGCATGTGTGGTCTTCTTTTACATGTTGCATGGATGAGTGTATTGCACAATTAGTATGCCTCTACCTTTCGACCGCATAAGAAACATTTCCTGGAAATGAGAAGTAATGATCAAGGTCATAAATAAATATTATAGTAAGAATATGTTTCACATTTTCTAACAATCTGTCTCTTCAAGGGAATATTTTCACATCCAAGAATGAAATTTGGAAGTTGAGTACAATGTGAACATTTGTGCATGCACACACAAAAGTGTAAACAACAAAGATTCCATATAAATTTATGTTCTATTTTCATTTCCTCAGCTGAAATAAATTGAATTAGTAGTTGGAGTTCTGCTGCAGTTAATACTTGCCTGGAAAATTGCCACATGTAAGAATTCACTGACCCAGAAATGAGAGAAACAAAATCAATCAGTGAGTCAGTGACAACGGATCTAACGAACCTCTGAGCACAGCTAGCATGGATGATATTCTCTACTCACAGGTTTGGGATTAATGATAAAACCAGTAGGGAGACAAAATTGGAAAGAGCATGTTGTATCTCTGCCAGCTCTATTCCCATGTTCTGCAATGAGAGGAAGTAGATTTGGTAAAATTCTCAGTGCTAGTTTATCCAGCAGAACAGTGTAAAAGAAGAACAACAGCCTCTGTGCTTAATACCTTGTGAAATTAAGTGACCGCACCCTCAACATCTTATTCAAGAGAAGTGATCGTCCCCCTCTACTCAGCCGTGGTGAGGCCGCATCTGGAGACTGTGTCCAGTTCTGGGCTTCCCAGTACAAGAGGGATGTGGAGCTGCTGGAGAGAGTCCAGCGCAGGGCTACCAGGATGATCAGGGGCCTGGAACATATGCCCTATGAAGAAAGGCTGCGAGAGCTGGGCCTGTTCAGCCTGGAGAAGAGAAGGCTGAGAGGGGACCTGATCACGGTGTATAAATACCTCAAGGGAGGTAGTGAGGAGGATGGGGTTGGCCTCTTTTCAGTGGTGGACAACGATAGGACTATAGGAAATGGCTTCAAACTGAAGCACCAAAGGTTCCACAGGATTTTAAGGAAGCATTTCCTCACTGTGAGGGTGACAGAGCACTGGAACAGGCTGCCCAGAGAGGTTGTGGAGTCTCCTCT
>JAUBOD010000279.1:4912964-4928275 GCA_032353885.1 Nothura maculosa | reverse complement strand
TCTCCTTCTTTGGAGATCTTTAAAACCCGCTTGGATGCAGCCCTGAGCCATGTGCTCTAGGTGACCCTGCGTGTGCAAGGGAGTTGGACTAGACCTCTGAGGTCCCTTCCAACCTTACGCATTCTATGATTCTGTGATTCCTCAGTTCCACAATCCTTTTTTTTTTTTTTTTTGGGAGGGTCATGCAAATGCTTTGAAAGAACATCCAGGAGGATAGGCATGTATTTTGCATGTATGCGTTTTCAGTGAGTTGCAAAATGTGAAGCCTGCTACGTCACATCCAGGGACATCTTTCTGAAAAAAATTGCCAATTCCAGCAATGTTTCAAGTAGCAACAATGTAATATAGTGCACCTGTATAGTAAAGCATGGGTAGCAACAATAAGTCATCAGATAGTAGTGGAAATAATGAAGAAATGGAAGAATTTGCATCACAGACTTTGCCAGTACTGTAAACATATAAATAGTACCCAGCACTGCAAACATGTAAGTAGCAGCCAGCTACTTACTTGTGTGTGAGAAAAGAATAGTGTTTACAAATTAACTTGTTAAATGGTAAAAAAATGAAACCATACCCTTGTAAACAGTCAAAAAAAATTCCTCTTTCAACCTAAAAGAAACAACAGTAGTGGCTTTTTGACCATGAGTTAGGACAGTGTGACATGTAAAACAGCACATGTTTATGCATCTTTTTTTCTCTCATTCAAATTAACTTCCTTCCTTCCTACCTTCCTTCCTCCCTTCCTTCCTTCCTTCCTCCCTCCCTCCCTCCCTCCCTCCCTTCCTCCCTCCCTCCCTTCCTCCCTCCCTTCTTTTCTAACAGAAACATACTCTCACTGTTTCCTATAGAGAATGAGCAAGGTTCTCTGCCCTGATGAACAATCATGTACAATCATGACCAAACAATCTTGGTCTTCTTATTTTTTCTATGGTAAATTGTGAGCAGCTGTATGCTTTTCTTTCCCGTGTTGAGTAGATGCTAAGGCAAGATAAAGAAACAAATGATTGGTTAATTTTGCAATTCAATTTAAAATGATTGATGACTCAAATATTGGAAAAAATGCAGTAGCTCTTCTTTCTCCCTTTCCCTATCTTGAAAATGTTGATTCTTTTGAAGAGATGAATACAGCTCTGATTTTTTCAATTTTGAGGAAAAAATTAATTGAATTGAGTGCCAGCGTAAATGTTTTCACATGAAACAGTGTATGTGCACGTGCCAGGAAAAGGCATTAAAGTGACGGTAGGTGGCTGAATTCATCAAAAGAAATCGGATTCGATGCACGCTGAATTATTATAGCAACACGTTAACTTTTTATATTGTGACTGGAAGGGGAAGAGATCTATCAGTATGCAAATTGACTTCATGCTAAACCAAACACTTTCCAAGTAGGCAAAATTAAGCTGTATGGATGAAGGTTGTACTCTTATTTGAGTTCAAAGGGTTACTTTGAAGTACTGTGTAATATATGAAAGGAAATTTGTAATGGATAAGTAAAGAGCAAATATCTAGTGGTACTGAGCTGCAGGAAAGATAGGATATGTTGGCGTATTTTATTAAGCAAATAACAGTAACTTTTGACCAGATACTGTTAAAAAATGTGCTAATATATATATATTTGGTATCTACACTAGGAATATTGATAACTAGGGAATATAAAGAAAAGAAGCTGAACTGAGATGAGTCAGCAGTGACTCTTTGTGGGGTAAAGACTTCTCTATTCAAAAATGCTGCATAAATGAAATGGGACCATTCAAGAGTGTGGAAAATCCTCAATCAACAGGACCTCTGTGAGTGGGCAACACTGAGATGAAGCCAGAAATGGGATGGAACGAGTTCTACATCCAAGGAAATGCAGCAGTGGAAAGGAGTCCTGGACTGGATGCACCGCTGGGCCGCCTCTTGCAAAGATGGAGAAGAAACAGAAATCAAAACGTTTTAGGAGCCTTTCTGGACTCACTGATGTGAAAAGTTAGAGATGGTATAACCATCTCCAGTCTGAATGTTTCTATTTTAAGAGTGCAAGAGAAGTGTTTCTTCTTCGTTTAACATCCAGGAAACCTAGGGAATAGTACTGTACCGACAACTGACTATATGTGATATGAAATACAGTCTGTAGTCATAGGATGTGACTACGTAGGATGCGTTCAACTTGGGAAATTTACCAGTGGACCTGTCACGGTATCTGGCTCGTGCTTTAACCTATATAGTACCTGTGATCAGTATATCTCCCTCCTGATATACTGATATATTATACTGATATTATACTGATCTCCTGTGATCAGTATAAACTTGTGTTTATTCATAAGCTTTACATTCTTGTGTATTATTTGTGTATCAATATATGAGTGGGTAGCGCAGTGTGGGTGGCATCAGATTCATACAGTGTTTTGCCTCTTCAGCTGGTTTGGAATACATTTCTGAATTCAGTTTTTGCAAAGAAAGAAGGACTGCCTTGTCTAGCACTTGATTTTTAAAAGCTACCTCTTACAAGACACTAGATGCTGCAGGCAACAAATTTTCTGCAGCACCAGTTCTATAATAGAGCACAGAATCCTTGTCTCATTTCACTACCTGTTCTGGCAGCTGGGCCTGCCTGTTTCTTGTGAAAATTTTAATCAAATAATTAAATGAACTAATTTTAATGGCACCTGCTTTGGGGGATAGCCATATTACTTTCCTATTGCAAATTGTAATCTCTATATTTATGTGTGTCACATCCAGGTCTATGGTTTTATTTTTTGAGAAATGGCAAATCATTCAGAGATAATAATTGATTTGGAAGCAACGAAGTTATTAGTGACTGGTGAATTGCACTATCATCTAGTTATTTCTGTGTATCTGGGTTTATTAACACTGCTGCAGCTCTGCTAACAATGATAGACTCCTTCCCTGCTTTTTATTTGCTTTTAGAAATAGTTGTATACCTGCTTGCTACAGTTGTCTGTGTTACCTGGACTTGTGCCTGTAATAATTTCACTGACTAGGCACTTGGAGTGTGTGGCAACACAGGTTGAATTCAGATTTTACTGCATGGTTTAATCATTTTTCATATTACTTAGTCTTGCATTTTGAATGCTATTGACAATACAGAATATTATCTTTTGTGTTTGGTGGGTAGTGTTGCTCGAATGATGTTTCCTGATAGAAGTAAAAGTGACAGGAGCATAACAAAGTACAAACAGAATCTAAACCTTCACTGACCATGATCTGAGAGTGCACCACACACAGCTTTATGATGGAGGGCCTTTTTGTTGCTACAGATGGTTTGCAAACTTCAGAATCTTTCTCATGCTTATTGAAAAATATCTCATCAAACACGCTTTTGGTCTAAGATCAGTACAGATTTAAGTGATGGTTAATTAAGTTAGCAGGGCTTAGGAATGGATGTAATGCTTGCTTTGGAATTTCCTTTTCTGGCATGATTTAATATAGTTGGCAGAAATATTGCATAAATGGCAAGCATCAGGAAGGTGTTTAGCTCTTTTCATGCTGTAAGTGAATCTTAACTATGGTCAGGGATTTGGATGACTTGGCCTTTTTCTTTTTTTTTTTCCTGGATATTTCTAGAGCCTAGGTATGCTCAAATTTAGAAGCGTCCAGCTGTGGAGGAAGTCAAGGTAAGAAGTAAAAAGGCCACTCACTCAAGAGTTCAATTTAAGGAAATAAAGGAGTGTAGAGATGCTGCATCTATGTGCATACAGTTGCAGAGAAATCAGTAGGGAATTCGGGACATACTAAGGATTCAAACTGCCTGTTTGCTGAGAACCAATTGACACATTCTGATTTGCTTATTAAATAGAAACTTTTTCTTATCTCTGAACCTTTAAATAAAATGACGCCAAGTTTGAAATTTCAGACAATTTTCTGTATGGCACTTGCCATCTGCCATCATTCCCATTTTTCTGATTCTGTTTATCAAATAAAATAATAATGAAATGGTGATGCCCTGCCAAGAATAAGGAGTGCTATTGCAAGTAACAAGAGCCATGGGGTTGATATGAAGTGTATTCATGGGCAGTGCTCAAGAAGACCTTCAGGATGGATGGATCTGAATTCTCAACGTGTCTGAGGGAGCAGTGCACAGGTGTAGCCTGGACTGTGAGCTGTTATCTATGCTTGGGTAATTGCAGGGGATTGACATGTCTAATGTTGCTTTCAGTCTGTGATTTATTTAGGTCAGCAATGCCTAGCTCCACAGAATAGGTGGCCAAAGAGAATCCAGGTTGTTGAGACAGAGTCATATTTCTACATACGACCAAGATCTCCCTCCTCCTTTCCCTCCTGCACAATCCCCTTATGAGAAGGTCCTACTTGCCCTTCAGTGCCTCCTTGTCCATTCAGGGGGTCCATTGGGGTGTCCTGGGCCTGGCAGAAGCCAGCGTGTATTTGTTGCATGTTGCTAGCAGGGAGGAAACTACTTTATAAAGCTATACATTGGCATAAGCACGTGTGTGCACCTTGTCCTTAGGGTATTCGTGGTGGGGGGTTGCTGGGTGCAATTTGAAGCTTCTTTCCTAGGATATGGGAATGCTGAGTTTAAAAGGAATAAACACAAAGTGCAGAAAGCCATGATGTATTTATAAACACATGTGCAGAAAGCCATGATGCATTGTGAGCATGCAGTATGTGGAAAGGGGGAGTCCTGTGCGTTTTGCTCTTTGTCGCTTTGTGTGCCTCCTTCCTCTCTTTATTTTTGACTTCTTTGTGTTTACGGTCTCCCTGGCTCATTAGCTGTGCTGTGCCTCCTCCCTTGGCTGGTGGTGACAGGCTGTCAGGCCGGCACAGCTCTCCCGGCTGCAGAGCCCTGTCAGTGACAAACACTGACTCATCGGCGGGCCCCGCGCCAAAGTCACCGCGGCGAAAACCCGAGAGCAGCTTCCCTCAGAGGACTGCCCCAGCCTCCTCCAGCTCTCGCCCTTCCCTGTTGCTGTCTCTGCTCCTCAGCCCCACTGCCACTGCCACAATTCCCACCGAGACTGAACTGCAGGCTCCAGGCCGCAGTGAGCGCTCTGGGCTAAGCTGAGCAGTGCTGCAAGGTGCTCTGGGCTTGTCACAGGCTGTACAACACCACAGCCACTAATAGATGCTTACTTCCTCCTCCTTCCTTTTTTTTTTTTATCCTGCTTATATTTAATAATTTTTGCCACAAAAATAGCCAGGCTCTCTGCAAATAGCACCTTTCCCCCTCTGCTGGTTGCAAACCTGCAGGGGAGCAGGGAAAGGCAGCAAGAGGGCCGAAGCTGTGCGTTTTGAGCACCCCTCGGAAAGGTTACAGACTAGGACGTTGCGGCTTGGGAGGAGTAACGGATGTGCCACTGCAGGTAGAAATTTAGCTTGTGGCGTCTGAAAAATATCCTAAAATTTGAGCACGGTCTGTGGCCTAAATAAAAAATCCATTGCTCTTCGTGTCATTGTTTCTTTACTGAACGTAATGGATGATGGCCATCATGGTGTATCACAAAACAGTGTGTCAAACTGATGGGAAGAACCCAGTGGAGGTGAACAGTGTCACTTGGCAAGGCAACTAATTTTATTTTCGAAGGAGGGAGGGGGAAGGAAGGTCACCCTGTACAAAGGTGGGAAAAGAAAGAAATTGCATTTTGACGATTAATTAACAGCTAGCCAATCTATACCCTGAGCTTTCTTGCAAGCCCTTAATTGGGAGCGGAAACCATTCTTTGCAACCTTCAGACCTTCCAACAGGCATTGCCAGCTTTCAGTGTGACAAATCACCAGCATAGGACACCTCTGTCATCACCCTTAGTTTATCTCTTTAATACCTTAACTAATTATAGACAGATTCTGATACCTCTATTGCTTAATTTTATTTCAGTTAATTATTGCTAGAATGCAATTGTTTACTTGGAAAAAGAGTGGAAAAAAAAGAGAGCTTTCCTAAGTTAATGGTCTGAATAAATGATTCAGACTCTGTTGAAAAGCTTTTGAATGAATATTTCAGAGGACTTCATTTAAAAACAAAAACAAAAAAAAAACCCAAAAAACAAGGCATATAATAAAAATACTGGAAATGATGGAGATGAGCACTAAGAAAGAAATGGGACATGAATATGAGGGAAACAAATGGATCTCTGTTCTCCACAGAAGGCCTCTTCTTAACCTCTATCTGCAGGCAGTACTGATGGGAGAAATTAAAACACAGTTTTTCCCTTCCCCCTCTGACTTGATCCCTGAGGACTCAGAGATGCTTTATTTGATATGCTTTTGAGTCTTCCCTTCCACCGTCTGAAATCTCCAGGGATATTTTATTATGCAAGACTGTTAAAATTTCAATGTTGTTAACTTAAATTGCCAACCTCTTACTGCAGCTGAGCTTGTACCTCACTGCTTTCTTCTTCAAAACGTAAGGCAAATATGGGACTGAAAATATAGACAAACACAGGTTTTTATAGGCAAATTGGAGGCAGATACAGGTTTTGGTACGCAAACATTTCTGCAGACTCCTGAATCTGCTTCTGCATGGCTCAGTGGGTTAACTAAAGACTGTGAGGAGGCTCTGTGTCGCGTGATGCTAGTGACAGGTATTAGGAAGGAAAGAGACAGAGACACAAAGAACTGCCATCCAGAATGGCACAAGGCTGATGCTTACAAAATGAGAGTAAAAACCTGAGCTTAGACAGAAGTTACCCAGTGTTTAGCACTTTTTCATAGACATCAGTGGGATGCTCTGACTTTTCTCCTGAAACTTATTTATGGATTTTATATATAATGTTTGTACATATGTCACCTTGATCACTCTCTCTGGCTGGGAAAAATAAAGAGCTTAAACTAAAACCATGAAAAAGACATTATTTGGATGATCATGAGCACATTCCAATGTTTGTAACTTTTCAGAACTACTGGCAAAACCCTGCAATTCAGCATACAGATTCTCTGAATGTTCTTGGCTGAGCTAGTATTTAGGTGGGCATTTAATTATAGGAGTTGATGGTAAGCAGGGGAATGATCCACAGAGAAAATAATCTTGATGAAATTGGCAGAAGAAGTCATACTTTTGAAAAGTTGGCAGAAACTACCCTTGATGCATTGGATGCCTTCTGGGTTGGCAGGGACACATGAGCCCTCTTAGCCATCGCTTTTAATTCATTTGCATCCTTATGGGAAAGGAGAGAAAGCACTTTATCTGGCATGTATCTGGTATACTTGGAAGCAAGCAGGACTTAAGATCTGCATAAAGAATCTTGTGTTATGTAGGCCTCAGGTGTGGAATTTTGCCAGCAATTTACCTTAAATAAAACGGAGCGGTCAGGGGGATTGTATAGGAAAGCAAGCAGCAACATCTTGCTCATGGCCCTGTGATACCTGGTATATACCTCCTTTTTTGTCTTCCTTAATTCTTTTGGGGATTGAACCTAAGTGGATATACAGGTTTCCATCTTCTTAAAGGCTCAAATGTTTATAATATTTAATTGAATTGAAAGGATGTTTTTGTAAATGAATGGTTTCATTTTCACTACTGATTGCAACCAGTAAGCATGCAGAAGGAGAGAAAAAAATTATTGGAATTCTTTTAGCGCTACTGACTGTTCGGTGTAACTATATATTTTTTTCCTGGAACATTTCAATAAGGAGCCTATCTCTATTTTTTTTTAATAAGATTGACTTGCAAATGCATTAGTTTGAAGAATTAGGAATAAATGAAAACAGCAAAGGTTTCTCTTTCCTGTTAGAGTTTATTCCTCCACCCCCTGCCCTTTCCATTTTCATGCTGCAATATCAGCAAAGACTCCACTGCAATGAAATCAAAACAGCTTGGGCAGCGGAATAAATGAAAGCAAACAGAAGGCCAGTAGTTGTATTTATTCCTGCACACATTTGTTTTCTCTCTCTCCTTATGCTTTCTTTATATGTTTGTTAGCTGTTTCCATCAGGTAGTATATTATCTGATGCAATGACATTATATTGTAGAAATTGCTGCAGTTCTACAGTTTTCTAGATGTCATCCTGCCAGATATGTGAGCCTACAGCAGTTTGCAATTGTTACCCTTTCTGGTGTGTTCAAAATATCTTCTAGTGTTCATGTACAGATATGAAAGACTGCTTCACATGGAGATGAATTGAACCAGCTTGTCATTCCTATAAAAATCAATGTATTTTTGGAACGGATAGACATACAAGGAATAAACCAGAATCTGGGGATTCTCAGCCTCTTATAGGGCTGTCAGAGTTCTGAATTATTATGATAGAAATCATGTGTCTCAAGGTGAGCACAGTCAGTATGTCCTGTGTTTTGGTAGAAAGGGATCACCAATTAGGCGAGGTGGGATTTGGGATTCTGCTCATGATGCCTCCCCTTTGCACAGTCACTGCACTGCGCGACATGTTCTGTGACACCAGCCTGTGATTAATGGCTGCTTTCCTCAGGACTCAAAAATAAATACTATTTTCTGAAAAATAAAAAAATAAAAAAGAAGCATTTCCTCTGTGCATTTCCTCTGTGGATCCCCTTTCTCTTTTAGGTCTTTGCAGAACATGTAAGGATATCAGTACTGTGTTTTCTGCTAGTTAATACCCCCTCTATTTTAGATTTGTAGGGAAAGCACAAACTCTGAAAAGCATCTAGGGAAAAAAGACTCACTTGCAGTGTCCTCTGTTACTGTCTTCTGCCTAGAGTAAAACTGGAGGCAAGCTGAGAAGTAGGAAAATACCAAAATAATGAATTTTATGGGAGAAAGCAGTTTGTTGCAACATATCTATCCCATTAGTGCTGTGATGACATTAGATGCCAGGATATTCCATTTTAACTAGATCATAAATTTGATTCTGCTTATCAGCCATGATGTCCGTGTCCCAGTAGTTTCTTTATGGGTTGCAATCACAACTTAGGCCTTCCTTCAAAGATATCTTTTATCAAGAAATTGGAATTGGGTAGTCTTGTAAATTAGGATTGGAATGTGAAGCTGGATTTTTGCTGCCTCCCTCCTGTTGATAAATGTTCTTTCTTTTAATCTAGCTAGCAGGCAAAGAAATGAATTAAACATTAGCTGAATTGGTGAGCTAAATGTTGAAATCCTGTCCTTCCAAAAGGAAAAAGCATTTGTCCTAGCAGGTGTCTAAACAACCATTTGATTGGTCAAGATTAAAGGTGAATTGGATTGTTCTATTTTATTAAAAATGAAAGAAAGCTGCAATGTTCTTTTTTATTGATTTTTTTTTCCATAGCAATCATTTCCCCATAAGCACCTCATTCCCTAGCTGCAGAATATGCAATTACAAATGTCACCCTATATCCTTCAGGGGAAAAAGCAGACAGACAGACAGACAGCTGCAAACTTTGCAATTAATCAATTTAATAAAAGTGATACAGCAAAATGTTGGATACTGGCAGATTTACCTAACCATAATTGCTGAACTGTTGATAAAATTTCTGTGTATTTATCAGATTTTTAATTTGCTTGGTGAATCCCATTTAACACTATTGTGAAAACTGTGCATGTTTGCTTGTATAACTGTCCACAACCGTGGAAAGGAGGTTCATGGTGGGGGATTTCACTGCTCCTGCAAACAGCAGTAATTTCAGTTGACTGACATTTTAAGGTGACAGTTGTCAAGTTAGGTAATTATAGATCTGGACAGAGGTAAAATATATATGACTTTCCTCCACCCTTCTCTCCCGCTCCATCTCCCCTTATTCCTCCCCCAAACAACCAATTTTCATGGAGAGGCTTCTGCACAGAATAGCTCAGTTGAAGCAATAAATATTCTGTTATTAGATTAAATTTCTTAATATTTTTATCGACTAGAGAGCAGAAAGGCAAAATTGAAGTGATGCGGTTAGAGAGCACACAAGCTGAAGACGCCAAGTGAGTATAGAGTACAGACTTAGTACAAATTCCATCAATTTTGCCATAACTAGAGCAGGATAATTTTAGGATTGTGGATATAACATAAAAAAATAAAACTGGAATGGCTACTCACAGTAGCTGAGAACAGGCCTCTCTTTTCTCCATGAGGGGTTTACTGAAAGTGGATCCCTCTCCAGATTCAGTAGTATTCTTTTTAGCTTGTTTTTGTCTTTTGCCACTTTGCCAGGTTAGATTCCTTCAGCTTTTGCAAGTCTTTTTGCTTTAGGAAATCTAAAGTGATGAAAGGTGCAGTGTGTTTTCCTTGCAATTGGGCTAATTTTCATGCCATGAGAATCCAGGACAGGACAAAGGTAACAGTGGAAAGAATAGCTGATGGATCATAGTCTCAGTGAATGAGACTGTGTATGTTGTGGCTCTTCTTTCCAGGGAGAAGCCACAGAACCTATGACAGTGTTTTTCCCAGCAAGAAAGTGTATCACAATGCCTCCCTTCTCTATGGACATACGGAAAAGGTAGCCTCCAATTAAGATATCAGACAATATCTCAGGGAAAACACTTGATGTCTATACATAAGGGAGAGCTTTTGGCAGCCGAATAACAATACCTCCTCAGTCCATTGCTTTCTGAAAGGGAAGAACAACTTTCCTGCTTATCCTTATCTGAACTGTGCTTATGAGACAAGAAACATCCTTTCTGCTTTTATTTTCTCCTGTATTCAGCATAATCTGATAAAAAGTGAAAGAATCAAAATCCATCACCTGATATAGAGAAGTATCTGACTTTTACAGCTGTCTAGCTAGTATTTTCCCTAGGAGTTTTTTACTTGATTTTGACTGATTTTCCCCTGTGAGTGAGAGATGCTTCATACTGTTTGATATGGAAACATCTTTTAAAACTACTACTACTTTTAAAACTGCTTTTAACTACTTTTAAAAAACTCTTTTATATATTTCCTTTTAAGCCTTTTCTTTGGAATGGGTTATATTTTTAAAAGACAGGCCGCTGTGATCCCACTCACCCTGGAGGGCATGCTCACCATGCCCTGCCCTTTTAGATGCCGGCTCTCATGGTATATTATGAGCTACTGGACTGTGAGGACCAGGTGAGTGGTATGAATCTATCCCTCTAACATGTGGCCTTATGTGCCAGGTTCATCCTTTTGCATGACACAGGCTGCTACATGGTAATATCCAGGGAACAGGTCTGTTGGGCATGTTCGCGGCCCTGTGAAAGTTAGCTGTATGCAACCAGTGATCTCAGACTCTTTACATTTACAGCTATTTTCCTGTATTTTGTTTTGTTTTGTTTTCTGTTCATCTGCTACATTAGGCGTAAATATCTAGGCAACATTCTTCAACCCATACTAAGAACTTATTTATCCAAGGGGCTAAACCATCATCCCATCTTGTTAATGGTCTGTTCAGTTCGAGGATTAGAGTATGTCTTATCTACTGGACTTTCTGAATTTGTCATTATTCTCATCCAGAATTTCATTTTGTATTTGATGCATTACATAATTGCTCATCCAGATAAGTTCTCTCGGCATTTCATTAACAACTTAACAGGATGTGTCTCCATATTTAGGTATGTCTTCAGGAAAAGAGGTAAAAGAGACCAGTGTGTTTATTGATGTCTGCGGCTATTTCAATGGTCTTCCCAAAACCTGGTATGCAAGTACCTCAAATCTGTACCCAGCTGAATACTGTAGCTTGTGCTTGTTGTCTGCCCCAACACAGAACTGCTGATGCTATGCTGCCATAAAAACATTTTCTTTCTAGGGTGATGAAGGCCAAGCAAAATCTCCTCAGTTACCTTCTCCTCTAATCAAACTGGTTAGTAGAGTTTCAGCCTCTTGTCATGTGCCACAGAGAAAATATCTTTAGTACAGAATTATTGTGTAGATACCTTGCCTAATGCTTTGGGAAGTATGTAAAGATGTTGCCTCCCTTTCTTCCCTCATTCCCTGTGCTCCAGCATCAAATATAAAGTATTTTCATTCTTGCTCGTTGAGATCTCCTACATTTTGATATGAGAATTTCCAAGATAATGAGCAGTAACATGTTTTGCACTAAACCATCAAAGTTGATGAAAATATTGAAGATGCTCCTCATATAAGGTAGCCTGAGTTTGAACTAACGTTACACCCCCTCTTCAGCAGTCTTCCTGTGATGACTTGGATTCCAGTTAGGGTCCAAGAGGTTAATGTGTAAGTGTACTGCAGATAACCGTATCTGCCTCTAAAGCAGAGGTTGCTACAAAGGAAGCGACGAAAAAGCATTTACTGAAGCCTGCTGGGTGATTAGGTGGACCATAGGTGTGAATTAGATTTAAACTCATAATTTTAGAGCCTTGGGTGTTTGTGCCAAGCCTACCATGGAGATAAAGCACTCTGTATCTCCAGCTTGCTGTACAAAGGAATATTATGGTAGTTCAGCAGGGAATTCATTGCCCGGCCTCCTACGAGCAGTCAGCATTCACTTGGATGACCAGCAATCTATCTGATAATCAGAAATAATCAGGACAGGGAAGAAAATTTTTAGTGAGGCTGATATTTTCAGATGATATCTGGTTGGATGTGATGTGATTTTGTTTAGTTTCCAGGATATTTCTGACAAAAATAACAAACAGCTATATTTGGCTTCAGTTTGGCTGCTGCATCAGCTGCAGAATTGCCTTTGCTGCATATTTTTACACTAATATTTTATTTAATAATCTGCAGAACTTAATACAGCCCTGTAAAATAAAAGGCTGATGACATTTTGGCTTTTCTCAGCTATACTGTCATGCATCTCAAAAAGATAGTATTATTGGAACAAAAAGTGTTTGTTTTTGCCGTAGCTCTGCTATTGATAAATGTTCTGTCTTTTCATCTTGCTTCAGGAAGAAAACATGAATTAAACATTAATTGAACTGTATTGACTGCCAACATGTAAAAATCTTATTGTAGATGTTAGGTAGTGCAGAAGACTGCAGGGCATATTGCTGTTTCTTCATTGATTATTTTAGTGGTAAAAAAGACTCGTTGACAGATCGCTCTTATGTGAATAATATTTAATTCCCATAATTTTGCAATGGAGGTGAGAAATATAGGAATGACAGTGCATCATATATGTTTTATACAGCACTATGGGCTAGAAAATACTGACTTCTTCATTTTTTCTTTCATTCTAACTATATTGAGATTTTCACCTTCTCTGAGAGAACGATTTTGTGCAAAAATATATCCTACTCGTGGCTGTGAATTTCCTTCCCCTTTGCTGTTTCGTTTTGTTGGTGCTATAAATCTGTATGCCTTTTCTTTCTTGTGGCTCTTCTCTGTGTACAGTAATAGGCTTTCCAGTACCCATAGTAACGCATATTGAAGGTGACGGGTAAAGAATCCCAAAGCTGAGATTCTTGGCCTAGATGACAGCAGTAGAATTTAAACGAAAGCTACAGTAGACTCTGTATGAGAGACCCCTTAAGCGCTGCATCCGGGGATGAATGGAAGATTTTAAAATATGCTGTGACTTGAAGATTTCTGTAATGTAGGCATAGAAGGGAGTCTGGCTAAAGTGAAGCTTTTGCTTTTGGGGTTGGACAGCCAGCTTTGCAAATAGCCTAAAAATAAATACAGCTCTAAAAAATGGCTAGTGCGCAGAGCAGGTGGGCAAATACTGCCTATAAAACTATGAAACTCCCACAAAACTGCACAAAAAGGATTTTCTCTTGGCTT
This sequence comes from Nothura maculosa, assembly GCA_032353885.1. Classification (NCBI taxonomy): domain Eukaryota; kingdom Metazoa; phylum Chordata; class Aves; order Tinamiformes; family Tinamidae; genus Nothura; species Nothura maculosa. Next base: position 4,914,736 of record JAUBOD010000279.1, on the reverse strand, counting down.
TTATCTTTGAGAGCTGTTACCATTAATCCTGCATGACACAGGAGCTTTTTAACATGATAAAAAACTCACGACTTCCATTGTTTCCCAGTGCAATACAAGCCATTAAATAATGCTTTTTACTTCTTTCCTTTAACATATACATGAACATGAACACTAGAGATACTCAAGGAATTTGATATTGATGGTACTGAATATTTAATACTCTTTGTAACGGACAAATTCTTTGCAGTCACAATACTAACAAATCTTACATGCGTTTTCCATTCAAAGTTTGCCTATCAACATCTGGCTTAAGTTGCAACAGTGAGTAACAAGTGAGTAGTGTACTCTGAGTATCTGCACATGCTTTTTATAACACTGAGGCTGGATTATTTTTTATTATCTATTTGTGATAGTCCTCATATCTCTCCTCCCTCACCTTGTTTTCTAATTTAATTCATGTCTTACTGAAACCACAGAATACTGCATAAATACTTGCTTTTGGTCTCAGGCCAAGGACAATCTATGACAGAGTGGATTTAAATCTCCTGGTACCTCTCATAAAATCAAATCCAAGTAAATATATGTAGGTATATGAAAGAAAGATAGCTTTTTACTGTCTGTTGTCTGCATTCAGTGAAGTCCATCTTCCACTACTGTGAGTAAGGCTGATCACTAATGATTTACTGATGCAGAAATTCAATGGTTTTATGTATCTGAACTGCACTTGCTGTGTCTCTAATGTATCTCTATTTTATCCAAACTCTGTGTGCAATAACATTTAATGTTGCAAACACATTCCTACAAAAGTATCACTTCCACGCCATATTCATTTCAGATATCCATCTGTAACATATGGAAATAAATCCTATGATATTATGTATGAGGATGAGGTCTTCTCTCCTCCACCAAAAAAAAAAAAAAAAAAAAAAAAGAAAACAAGTCGTTGCTCTTTTACCTTATCTCTCTCCCTCAGAAATCTGAAGATGGAGGCTTTGGTAAGAAAGGCCTACAAAGAAGGATGTTTGTGACACTATCTTTTTTTTTGCAAGATCTCTCATGCCTCTTGCTGGATACTTCTGGTGCTAGGTGCTTTAGCAATAGTATGAAAACATACTCTTCACTTGTCCACATGATTTTTGATTTACCCATGGCTGTGGGTAAATAGGCTGCACACCACAGCATAAAATGCCTGAGCTAGTTAACCTTGCACAGAGACCTGTACAACATCATTTGAATCTGAATAGCCTGCTGTCTTGTATCATCTCCTAATAGAGGAGAAAAAGCACAGATTACAGGTGCATCCAAATGTACTTGATACAGACAAGAGATTAACATGCCAGTCTGTATCCAGCTGTGCCTAAACTGCTGCATAGTTCCCTTCCTTAAAAACCCCTGGGTTACATAAGGTTTTATTAAGGAAAGGTGATTTCGTTTGGATTAAAATCAAATGCACATCAACACTAGAATTTAAGGGAACTAAACCAAATCTGATTATTTATTCATTTCAGCTGTCTTAGGAAAGTACTGTAATTCCAGCTGAGGTGAATGTGCACTATTTGCTATTCATGCCCCCCTTTTCTTCCAATCTGTGAAAGATAAGAGACAGCTGAGTTACCAATCCAGATGCTCGAGCCCGAGGAAGCAAAATGACGACTTGACAACATATAAGATGTTTCTCTGATGTAACTTTTCTTAGGCAAGCTCAGTGTTTCAAAGTGTCTCCTAGAAGAGCTCTTCTCCAGCTGAGCTTGGCTCACTGTGGGGCCTGGCTCTGCATCCATGGCCAAAGG
>JAUBOD010000279.1:4888244-4907979 GCA_032353885.1 Nothura maculosa | reverse complement strand
ATCATCAGCAAACTTGCTGAGGGAGCACTCCATGCCTTCATCCAGGTCGTTAATGAATAAGTTGAACAGGATGGGACCAAGGACTGACCCCTGGGGGACACCGCTAAGTCCAGGTCTCTAAGTCCAGACTCTGCCCCATTGACTACCACTCTCTGCACCCTGCCACAGAGCCAATTCCTAATCCACCTCCATGTCCACTCATCAATCCCATACCTTCGAAGCTTGCCCAGGAGGATGCTGTGAGGATGCTGTGAGGATGCTGTCAAAAGCCTTGCTGAAGTCCAGATAGACCACATCCACTGCTCTGCCCTCATCTATCCCTCATCCTTTTTTAAAGACAGGAGTGACGTTGGCTTTCTTCCAGTCCTCCGGCACCTCCCTCGTTCTCCAGGACCTTTCAAAGATGATGGCGAGTGGCTTGGCTATGACACCAGCAGTTCCCTCAATACTCTAGGGTGCATCCCATCAGGGCGCATGGATTTGTGGGTGTTGAATCACGGATCATGGGGTGTCCCCAGCCAGGGAGGTGCTGTGACCTCAGAGCAGGTGACTGCAAGCAGTGAGGCAGGCTCTTTCCAGCAGTGTGTGTGCTGGGAGAACAAGAGTCAATAGGCATGAACTGAAAGGAGACTTTCAGACTGTAAGCAAGGTTATAAAGAAAAGCTTTGGTCCTAATTAGAGATCTGATGAGCAGGTTGTCCAGCAAGGTGGTGCAGGCTCTATCCCAAGATGTCTTCCAGACCCAGATGGGTGATGATCTGAGCTGTCTGGACTGGTCTCATCGCTTTGATAGGAGGTAGACCTGGAGACTTTCTTATATCCCTTCCAACTTGAATTATCCTGTCATCTTCCTTCTTGAATTACCTTTTGAAAATAATCACCTTGAGCCTAACTAGGGATGGAAAAACACTATAGAAAGCAATGTAAGTCAAAATGTGGAGAAAGACTTTATTTCTGCAGCTTTAAAATTAAAATACAATTTGAAGGGTTCAGACTGGTTACAGCTATGTGAGAAGCATGGAGAACCTTATAAATGGGATTAACAGTGCAGTGATGACTTAAATGTGTGAAATTAGACTCTTCTTTTTATTCTTATAAAAGGGACAAAATCATGCCCCAGATAATAGAAACGATTTTAACCAGAGGTTGGAACTTGATTTTGCAACTTACTAACAAACGAGCTAGTTAGCAATGAAAAATTACGGTAACAATAGCTGTAAGTTTATTAAATGCAATGTGCTAAGCAAGACCACCTATAATATCACAGTGACACAGCATAAATTTGCAGTAATTTGAGTAGCCAAAATGAATGAGTGAGGAAGTATGAAGTGAGGTAAAGAAAGTAAATTTTACAGTAACCTAAATCTGTCTATGATGTACTCGGTGGTATTACTGCAAAAGAAAATTCAAAAAAAGAAGAAGGAATAAAGTAATTTTATAAAGTGCTATTTTGAAATCAAAGGATAAAACAAGCATGCAAGAAATAAATGTGAACACAAAACAAATTAATGGATTTAAACTCTTCTAGAGGGAAAAATAGAGTACAATTTACTGGTAAGAAAAAGCATCAATGGCGAAAAAGATTGGAGAAAAAAAATGAAAAAAAATCACCCTATTTTAGAGACCTGTATATACAGAAGTATGTCCTACAGAATCAAAATGGTTTTCCCTGCATGCACAACTGTCCCAGGGGAAAAATAAATGTTATAGTGAAAATAGTTAATACATAAAAGAGGTAAAGTAGGGATAAATGTAGATGGCTAAGCTAACGCAGTAGTGCAAGAAGTACTTCATCTGGAGCATATATATAAGAATGAATAAAGGATATCCAGAGTTTTGTTTGACAGTTACTCAAAATTGCAAAGTACACGCTTTTGCTAATATCTCCATAATGTTATAGACATGTTGCTATTCTCTTCACTACCTGCTATGAACGATTAGGTAATTGGCGATTTTTGTAAGAACTCATGCTTGTGTCCTCACTGCTTTGACACAATCTCCAGTGTAAGTAGTATCCTGTAAAGGCAGCAAATAAAAACTGTACCACACTGATCAAAGAGGCAGGAGGGAGAACTTATGCTCAGTGCAATTGTATCACTAGATGCATAGTATCTTTCAAGGTCTTTCATACATTCAGCTATTTCCTCTAAAGCTTGCATTACTAAATTGACCAAAAAAATTACAGCAGAGTCAGTGCAGATAGCTCAAGTTGAGTAGAGTGAATTTGAACAATGTTTATAAAAAGTACTAGAAACACTGAGAATTTTTAAAGATGAATAGAGCTGTAAAAGTCTGGTTTAAATATGTTTGCTTCACAGAGCCCTTGCCTTATTAATAATTTCTTTGATACACATATTGAACAAATTAATTTGGGGGGATTTAAATGGGGATTTAACAGCTGATACTCTCATAGAAAGAGTGTACACATTTTTTTATTTTCAATTTTCATAAAAAATATAGATGAGATAATGGCAGTATTTGAGGACAGTAAAGGGTTGAATAAATTATGTGACTCATACTGGTACTTCTGTATGTAGATAACTGTTTTTAAAGAATAAAACTGGGATATTATTTGGGCTTGTGATACTGTGTATGTGTGGAAGAATTGTATTCTATAAAAGTTAAGGTTTTGGAGTTGTTGTTTTGTGAAAGATCTTTCATGAAGTTCTCCAGATGTTCAGAGCTTTATCAAGAGATTTGAAATGTGTAAACAAGAAATAGGAAATATAAAGAGAGCAAACTCATACAAGTAGGAAATTTTGAGTGCAGTTATAAAATTAGTGACTGAATAGTTTTCAAGAAATTGTATGGACTTTTTTTAAAGAAAATGTAATAGAAATTTTTGAAAAGTCCTTGAAATGGCATAGGTTTAGCCCTGAGATATGTTCCAACAAATTTGCAAAAGATTACAGAGAAAGGTTTACAGTCCTTTCCTGTACTCAAGTTATGTTGTTGGCCTTTTTGTCAGATATACTGTAGTTCTGTGATTGATTTAGTGTCATACCATTAACATTAGGTAGTGATCAAAGCAGAACTTGCAATAAAACATTCTCTCCAATATAGTTTATGCTACTTTAAATCACTAGTCCTTCAAATAAGTGACTGAATTACTTTCCATCTTGAATAGCAAATCCATTGAAGGTTTAACTGAGATCTTGTACCTCTGCTGACTTCATGCACAGTGTCAGCTTCCTGGTCAGTTTTCATCAGTTTTCTTTGTATTACCTGCTAAGAACTGGTGTGGAATACAAATCCAATGTTATGCATGTTCTTACTGTATTCTATCTTCCCATTTTTCTATGTTTCCAAAGCAAAATATCAACTAAAGCAAGATTATGTAAGAGAGGTAGCTAAATAAAAGAATTAGAAATCCCATCAAATGTCTTATCTGATGGACATTTTCCTGTCTATATGCTTACATATATGCACATAATAAATATATTTTGACCCCCTTCCCCACAGTCTTCTCATCAAGCAGTTTTATCTGTGATAACTCTAGTTTACTTCTGAGTTGACTACATTCAGTAGTCACTTAATCTGTGAGGAGCTATTGATTAGGGGAAGAAGGAAAGAATATAATAACAATAATGTTAAATTAAAGTCTCATTTAATTAGAATAGCAGTATGGAGGTGAAGAACTAGTAGTTAATAATCTAAATTCTTGGGTAACAAAGTCTAGGAAGGAAACAGCAGTAGCAACAGAAGAAGGTCTAGTGTCTTCTATTAAAGCAGAAGGTATTTCATTACATATGATGAGAAATCTTGCCCTACTATAATGTATTTGTTTCAAAAAAAGATGGGTTTTTTTACAGTGAAAAAAGTGTATTTTTTCACTAGAGCCGAGCAAAAGCATTCAAAAATGTTTTCCATGATTGTCTGAACCTGTTTTGAGTAGATAACTGAATTGTTATAATATGAATTTGTTTTCAATAAATATCTACCCATTAATAACAAACATAACAGACCTCGTAGCAGAGAAACATAAGGCTCCCTGTTTCTTTTGCATCAGACTAATTCTATTTATTTCACTGAAGCTATTCACAGTTGAAGCTTCCATCAATAAACTGAGTTGTTGAAATACCACCAGATACCTTTTAGACATATCGCGACCTTTCTGCCTACCCTAAAACATATTATGTACTCTTTAAGCAGGTGCAACTGAAAAAGATAATGTCTCAAGTGAAATCTGAGCAACCTGAGACTGAGGGAGAGATTTGTGTAGGTGTAAAGATGACTTGAGCATAGCGATATATTCAAAAGTACTTAACTGTATCTTAACTATCTCTCTGATACCTTAATATTTCAGTAAATATGGCACTTCATTCTTTTCTTTTCTGTTCCTACTTGTTTCCTACAAAGATATTTTTCAGGTAGAAACCTTGGACAGACAACAGATTTTTGTTCTGCAGTAAGTTTCTTATATATGATCCTACAACTGTTAAGAAGAGGGTAAAAAAATGAGCTACATATGGAAGGAAAGCATTTGCTGCTAAGACAACTAATTACAGCTAATCTAATCTTCTCAGTCTACCTTTCCACACCATTGTTTGATGCCCTCACTAAATGTTTGAGTTCAAGCTACACTTCAAATTTGCCCTAAGCAGAACACCCTCGACACAAATAATTCCTTTTGAATTGCTTGGTGCTTTAGGTAAAGGAGATTATTAGCTCAGTGGTGAAAGGCTGCTCAACCAAAGCTGGTAAACCAGAAAGAACAGAGAAGCTCCATCTGACCATAGCTCATCCAGTGCCAGTCCTGTCACTCTAGGTGCTATTCAAATCACTGCTACAGAAGCAACATTTTGCAGAGTGGTTTATATCAATCAATCAAGTTAGTGCAGCCACGGGCTTTGACCAGCAAGGGAGCTGTAGCTCAAGATATCTACCTTGTGTCTCTTTGAGATTCCTGCTTTATGATAGGATTGTCCAAAGATGGTCCATGCCTTATGGCAGGATTGCCCATGGTATAACTGCAGTGGAATCACCCTGCAGTGGAGTCAGGTGCCCAAAAATTAGACAGTTGCACAGGAACTGATCCTGCTTCTGAAGTAAGCCATCCACACTCATCAGAGTCCTTGTTCTCCATTTCTGCAAAGTTAGTAATTGTTCAACAGTTTGCTTGTTGCAGCAAATCTGGAATAAGAGTTTCCTATTCAACCTTTTTCCCAATTTCCCCAAGGTGATTTGTTCCTTGTCACTTCCATAGGAGGTTACCCACCACTTTAACCATTTCTCTCAGGTGACTGCTCAGATTTGAACAGTAAATTAACTCATTAAAGTATCTAAGGCTGTGCTTTCAGGTTAGGATTCCTATCTCAGCCAATCACTGTTTTCATGCTCTAGGAGGATTTGGCTAGCTCTGTTGTGTAATCATGACAAGACTATAAATCTGCAATGTTCTATTTAAACAATAATAAGAAAGACTTGTTTTTGTCTTGTTTTGTTTTGATAGCGAGGTGAACCATCCTGAATATGAGAGGGAGTATATATCCTTCTTATAGGGACGATCTCCTAAACTGCATCCACCAAAAAAAAGGAGTTTTAATATGGGACTGAAGCTCTTGAAAAGTGTCTGATGTGCTGTGATGAAGGAAGTGTCAAAGTTAAAGCTTGCAGGTCATCTGTAGTTTTTTTTTTCTGCCTTATTACTGTGTTATCTTCTTCTCTCTTCTTCATAATTTGGGGTTATAAAATAATTATGAAAAGAAAATAAAAAAGCCCAAAATCTCATGGCTACATTTTTCATGAATAAATATATGTGAGAATTAAAAGAGTAGAATTCTTTAAGATAGATGCATCAAGTTCTGATGTCTCAAACTGTATTCTCAATGCAATGAGAAGGTCCATTAATTGATACTAGTAGCATACCTTCTGATAGAATTTGGCAATTACCTTTTTTCAAAGCCTGTAGTAAGAGTACCTGTGAGATCATCTTGATTATTCTCAGAAACATGATCAAAAGGATGTTATCAAGAAAATATTTTTGGTTCAATATCTTTATACTTGCTTAAAGGACTAATCTTCTCTGTCTCAAGTAGTTTTCAATGTTTATTTTTCAGAAAGTATTTTTTATCTAATTGGCCTTTTTATGAAAAACAAGAACGAAACACCTAGCTGTGTATTAGTTATTCTTAACATTTTTTTTCAGCAAGGCAAAATGAAAACTTGCATAAAGGCCACTAAAAACAAATGCCAAACGGTGGACATTAGTCTCTTGTCTAAGATCTTGTATTGGTTGTCATGTTGAGAAATGTAGTTGTCCTTTAATCCAAACACTATTTTATGCACGTAATAAAAATGATTTCTGTCCAGTAGTCACTTCGAGCCATTGACTCATAAATTTTTCACAAATCCTATCCTGTTGTTCCTGATGAAGGACATTCCTTTACTTGAAGCCAAGAGCAATCAGGTATTAAAATCACTTGCAGCCAGCACTCACATGGTGAATTATGAAACAAACAATTGTAGGCATCAGAATTAAAAGGGGAGATCGGATTGAACTGATTGCAACAGTTAAACCAAAGTAGATTTAACTTAAATGAATCTCATCCTCTGACGTCTTCTGAGGTAAAACACAAGATTGTTTGTGTGTGTGTGCCTGTGTTTATAAATGTGTGTGTTTGGACAAGGCAAAATTAACGCTTCTGGAGTTTTAGAACTGATTTTCACTGCAAGGAATAGAAAAGTCCTTCGGATATCTTTTGTCTGTTAGTCATTGCTAAGTAGAGAGTGAAGTCAAGTGGTAGTAAATAATAATAATCATATTGCAGGTTAATTAATAGACAGTTATTTGATAAACCTGGTTTAGAAACAACCCTCTTGGTGCATTTACAATTGCCTCTAAATCAGGATTCTAAGTAATGTGTCAATTCGGATTCCATAATGCTATGTTGCTGAAACTCCAAATGGTTTTAAGAAAGCAATTCTAACCTGGCCAGATAGGACTGACTCCTCCAGAAGTTTTCTATCATATAAAATACTTAATAAAAATACTTAACAAAAAACTTAAACTAGAGCTCAGACACTAGAGTTTTTGGCAGCGTTTATAGCATCCAAATATGATGTAGATTTTTCTAATGCATTCCACAGTGTATTTTTTCATCCTGATTTACTTTTTGCTTCACTTGGAAACATTGGAAGGTTCCAATGTGTCTGCTATACTTTTGAGGACACCTGTCTGAGAACAGAATACAGCCCTTGTGGAAAAGCTCTCTTCTCTGCTGGGATTAGAGAATACCTATCTGATTATCTTGTCAGGTTTGTCCTGATTATAATGTCAGGTGAGGTAAATATTATTTTAGATTTGCGCATTTTAAAGTGTTTCTGTGATTGATATGATGAAGCTACATAAGAAAAGGGCAGAGCAGTGGCTAGATATTTGTTAGTCTGTCTTTGAACCACTTCTCTAGTCTTTGTGAGTCTGTATAGCTAGAAGTGGCATGGTTCTTGATAAGGGAGCCATTTCTTTTTGTTTCCCTTGGCCAACCAAAGTGAACTTGCTGTCTTTTGGTCTGTGCCCTTGCAGTCTTCAAGTCTGCCTAGAGTAATTGTGTATGCCTCTTGTCTCTTCTCTTTGATTTTTGATAGGAAAAAGATAAGATCCCTTTGGTTAAGTAAATATGTGGATGTAAATAACTGGTGAAGAAGAGATTTCTCTGTTTCCCCTGCTCAGTAAAAAGCACTTCTGGGATGCTAACAAGGACAATATGAGTGGCAGCATAAGAAGCCAGCTATAGTCCCTAGCTGAAATAACAGGCATAGTCCGGGAACAAGATTTGACTGACACCTGTGATGGGGTAGGAGGCACCAACCTGCAGGGAAGGACTTATTGGGAGCAGGATTATGAGTGGGCATGTTGGGAGATGGAATTTGATGCTGTGGGAGAAAATGGGGCAATATAGGGCAGAATGAGTAGGAGTGGATGAGTTGGAAAAAAAATGGGCTTGCGACATGATTTGGAATAAACTGTATAGAAAGGAAATAAAATCTAAGGCAGACTAGAGCGGGTAGCTAAGAAAAGGAACAGAGTTTTAAAGGCAGGAAACATCTTAGGGGAAATGCATGATGAAGTCCATCCCTAAACTAAGGATAAACTAAGGTAAAGTAAGGCCCAGCAAAACACCTACTAAAGGAAAAGGGGAAATGAATGAAATCAAAAAGTGAAATTTTAATTTGATAGAGCGAGTAATGCCAACATTTTATAATAACTTGAAATCTTTATGTTGTTCGCTGGAGCATTTCAGTGCCTCAGAATACCCTGTTTAAACTTCCCTAGACAAGAATGGAAACGTGTATGCTTCTGATTCCTGATAATGCCAGAATACGAGAGGAGTCAGAGGCAGTCCTTGAGCTTTTGGCAGTATTTTTGGGCTCCCAGTGCCCATCATTAAGTACCTTGAAGTGCAGACCGTGCTCTTACACTTGACATGATATCCAGGAGGGAGCCAATTTAGAGAGCAGAGGACAGGTGCGTTGTCCAGGCTCCAGCTTCCTCCAAGCTGATGGTTTTATTTCTAGGTTGACTGTGTTTTAATCCAGTCAGAAGATAATGAAAAATATGAAGATATGAAATCAGAAGCCTTTTTATTTTTTCCTATGAGGGCAGAGGTGATATTAGAAAATAAGTCAAGGCTCACAAAAACATCCCAGGTAGTGTTTAGGGACTGTAAATTCTGATTAGGAGTTAATGGCAGCTGTTCAGGGGGAGTTTACATTGTAATTGCACTGTAAGCAGGTAATCTTTGTTCTTAATGCTTGTTAAAAGGATGAGCTTTGTGCTACTTTTAAAAGGATGAGCTCTGTGTTTTTGTTGTGCAGTGAATATTTCATCTTTTTTTGTGTGTGTTATTTCATAAGAGTTTCTGATTCATAGCCATGGAAACAAATCTCTCTCCTTTTAGTTTTTCTAAAGACCAACTTAATTGTCCCATTACACTCATTTGCAGAACCGAAGGGGTGGGATTAGAAAGATTAAAATATAAACATCTTTGTTATTAAACAAATATTCATGTTATTATATAGTTCATAAGTAGTATCGGAGTACGCTGCAAAACCTTCACTGTTATACAATTTTTTACCTATCATAGCACATACTGCACAATTTCATCCTTGATAGCTTTACAGTATTTTACCTTTTGTGTTCTGTTAGCTTTAAAAGCATAGTATATTCATATATGTACAAAATCAGTAATTTTATGACCTTGATTGTCTGTGTGTCTTTCTACAGGAGTAAACAAAACAAGATCCTGTTGGCACATTTAGTTATTACAAAGATTATCAGATTATAGTGATACTTAGTTATTATAAAGATTTAACTTTAATAAGTTAATCCTTTACCAGTCTCATGTTAGTGGGGATCCCATGTGGTCTTTGTGGACCAGCTTTCCTCTCTGAGTGATATCTTTTGTAAGGCCAGGCTGTAAAATGTTGTCCTGAGTTGGCAAGGGAGAAAGCATGGATGAGGGCACCTTGGGTGAGATGGGTCCTGGTTGCAAATCTAGGCTTGTAAGCAAAATCAGAAGCATGAAAAACCTTGACCTTTCTGGCAGTGTGACTCCCACACATCCTGGGCAAAGCATTTACTACTTGCATTTGACAAGGCTAAATATTTTAGTTGATGTAGGATTTTTTTCTGAGTAACTCTTCAAGAAGAAATAAGGTTTTTTTTTAAGTAGTCACTGCACGCAGCAGCATAAATACAGAAGTCTCAGAGATATTTTAAATATGAACCTAGGAGCTATCAGTCATTCCTAAAGTCCATGACTGGATGAGATCCCACTTTAGGCCACCTAGAAAGTGTGAAAGGTCTTGTTGAGTAAAATGAGCAGATGGATTTCTTCAGGATATACATTTATTGATATTTTTTAATGAATTTTCCCCAGTGATTGAGAGGCAAGGCCAAAGAAACTGGAACAGTTAGAGTTTGGAAACCAAACTCAGTTTGGCATTGTGGCTCTCACATTTTATTTTTCTGTGAGTTGCATGAATCAAATGTGGTGTACACATATGGGAGCTACAATATTAGCTGTTATGATCTGTGCAAAACATGCCTTAGCATATGGACAAGAGTGAATTTGCTGAAATTGTTTGTGTTTATATCAGCTATATGTATGAGTTTTTTAGCTGTGTTTTATTAAACAGACATCTAATATTTTCAAACTAAATCATATAAGCAGTCTTTCTTATAATTCCAAATTAAAATTAAAAGTAAAAAGAAGGTAATAATTTTTATTAAAAAAAAGATTTAAAAACCCTTAATTTTAAAGAGATCTTCCTTATCTAAAATAATAGACGGAATAATAGACTGAAACATGTCAATGAATGTCAAGTAGCTAGAAATATTGAATAAAAATTACTATGACTCTTTACTATTCATTGTTTCTTTTTGGCATGATGTGTAGCTTAGGCATGAAAAACTAAATGTCTTCCTAAGAAATATATTAATAGGAATTAAAAGGTTTGATTTTTTTAATTATTAATTTCCTAAAGAAAAAAGAAAATAGATCATTTTAATGTAAAATTGTAAATACTTCTAGGTATGTAGACTTAATCTTCTCTATTAATTGAAGGATAGCATCTGATTTAAAAGTATGGAGTTGCAAATTCAGGGTTGCAGTCATTTTAAAAATTGGTGTTATTCTACTTAGCTAACCCCTTAGGAAAGCTCAGTCTTGCTCAGGACATATGGACATAGTGAATTTTTCAAACATGCCTATAAACATTTGTCCTAAAAAAAAAGGCTTTTCAGACTGATTTAGAATGTATATACACATAAATGAACACAGAGGAAAAAACAATCAAACATCTTCGAATGAAAGAGGAAGAACAGCGGATATTTGATCTGGAAGATGAGTTTTCATGTAGATTTTTTCAGCTTTAAAAATACTGCCTGAAATTTTAATTGGATCTATCAGTTGGGAAAGTTAGTAACATATCCACCCAGTCAGTAGTGCACTGAAATTATTCTGTGTTTATTTGAAAGGCATGTACCCAAAATGAAAATCCATTTGTCAGAGGTGATTGGTAATGAAAATCCATGAGAATGAGAAAAAAGCCTTTTGTTATTTTTTAAAAAGTTAAGACATACCTTCCACTTGTGTAAATCTACAATAACTCTTAATTGAGAAAACTATATGGATGGTGCTGTTTCATGTATCTCCCAAATGATACTTGATATTTTTGAGTTAAAAACAGTAAGTTAACACATAAAATGTAATGAAGACAAACATGTAATCTGGATTCAGCCAACAATGCAAAGGTTCTTTAGAGTCAAAACCCCTTTACGATAGTCTATATGCTAAGCAAACAAATATTTACTACTATTTTTAAAACGTGCATATATATTTTACGTAGTATACTATTTACATGTAACTTCTTATTCTTCTTTAAATATTTTACCAGTTATTTTTAAAGCAAAGTGATTTCACTTACTGCATAAGGGATCCCAGGAGGCATTACCACTTAAAGCTTTATCTGAATTTCTAATGTGTTTTATAAAATGCCTGAATTTCCTTTTTCTAAGGATTTTTTTTGAATATTGATCTGTTTGAAATAACTTTATAAGATATTGTAAAGGTCTTGAATATTGCAGTGGGCTTCCTTTGCCCTTTCCCAGTTTACAGCATTTCCTTTTTATGAATGGAGTTAACCAGGACATGAGAAGATGCGTGAGGAGATGGGAAGCAGGAGCAGGGTTGACAGACACCACAGGCATTTGGGATAGCTCAATCTGAAATAGGAATGATATGAGAAAAGAGCCCAAAAAGGAAGTTGCTCATAGCAGACATGTGATGAAGTCATGTGATGAATCTCCTCTGCAAGATACAAGCTTACTTGGAGGAATATACCTCCAAGTGATGTTTTAATGAATAGTAGCGGAGTTGGCTTACAGGCAAATTGCTGACTTTGACTAGCAGATGTTGGTGATGTTGGTGATTCATCCTTTATGAACCGCTATTTGATTCATAATATTACTTCCTACCCAGTGATTGAAGCAAATCATATCTAGCAATCAGGATAAATTAAAAAGGACATGAACATAGCTGAACAGACCTGTCACTGGAAAAAAAAAAAAAAATCACAGAAGTGCTTAGTGCAAATATTCTCAAGGAGCAAATATATATAATTTTAGTCACTCCAGAGGATCTGTGCTTCCATGTGGCGACTCACTTCTACTTTTTGCCCTTTCCAACCAGCTGTAACTGCAGCTCTCTTCTTCATTTGAAGCAAATGGAATTATTTGCTTTGCTACACTTTCAGCAGGGCCAGCAAGATACCTCCCACCCTACTCTACTGGCCTAGTTTCTCCAGTTATGGGAGTCAGTGGAGCACTGGAGGTCAGCAGTTGGTTTCTTTGCCCTACATGAACTTTGAGAGTAAATGTCAGCAAGCTCTTGAGATAGAAAAGGATTTATCATCAAAGTTTAAGGCCTTGTTAAATCTCTTAGTAATGCTGTGGCAACAATCAACGTGCTGCATGCAATTCCATTTTAGAAGAACATAAACACAGGGGGTTGACTGAAATAAAACAACTGCACAAGGAGTGCTGTGATCTTAGCAGTCTTTGAATTTCTTTAATATAGACTGTCCATAAGAAGCTTTGTCCTTTTAATCCTCACTGGTTTTTAGACAATTTGTTGTTATACAATTAAGTACAGATGGTTTGGAGCTGTAATGCTCATAAACAAAGATGCTTAGGATTGCTTCAATTTCCGGGTTGGATTTTAACAGTAATCCATGTCTGAAGCATAAGAAATCTGTTTTTATCTGATGTCTAATGCTCGTTTACAGATAGCTGACATATTTCAGTGACTATAATAGGTATAGAAAATAATGCCATTATAATATTTAATGAAGGAGAAAATCTTGTAAGAAGTCCCTGTAATAGCATCCAAATAGCAATCAGCTCTTTAGTTCATGGTACGTATGGTATATTCACTATCCCATTTAACCACACTAAAAAGATAAGGAGGAAGTTTAATTTTAGATTTGCAATAACACTATCAAATAATTTGACAATATGTGGGAAACTCTTCAGTACAGTTGTTTCATACGGAGAAAAGAGCTAAAGACACCCAGAATGATTCACCTGCCAAAATCCTTTTAGCGGATTCTGTCCTTCTCTCTTAAAGGATAGACATGGACAAATGCATGAATCTTAAGGCTTTGCAATACTTAAGACTTTGTAACTGGTACAAAGAAGGATGAACACCTTTGATAGTAGTAAATACTTGATATCATCAGGATTTCAAGTCTGCCATGAGCTCATAAGGTAAATATTTTAAGTTAAAGAAAATCCACTCCCTAACTATTCCTTTCTTTAGCAATCTCTCTCTCCCTAGCCCCAGCCAGTCTTACCACGAGCCTGGTTACCTTGGCTTTCGCAAGGTGCTAAGCCTATGGTGATATGAAATTGTTTTCATCAGGTGAAGCATTCCACCTAAGATCAGCCTTTTTGCTTCTCATTAATTTACCCCAATGTTAGGTACTTAAAGTTTGAAAGAAGGAGGAACAGAAGGTCCAGGCAATCCCCTTCTCACAGTTTTATCCATGTTGGACCTTATGTTGTTCTATGAATTTTTAACTTTTCAACTCCTGCTGAACTATTACTACAATAAAATTGTGCTAATTTTAACACAGTGTGGAAGCAAATTTTAAAGATTCCTGAGGAATGCTGAAGACTTGGCATAATAAGGTTCAATAGAGAATTTTGGAATTAACTTTGCTAAAAGGAAATGATCCCATAGCTGAATATTTAGTATTGGTATCTTCCCCAGCCCTGAGAAAACTATATAAGAAATTATTTTAAGTTATAATAATAAGGAGAAAATCATATCAGATCATTTGGAGAGATGATCACCTCTATGTGAATTATGACACATTGGGCTAATTTTACAGCAGCATACAGTATCAGTCACTGTTTCTGCTTTAATCTCTAAGCTGTACAAAATTTTTTGCAAGACCAGAGCTTTGTGTATCAGAAGGAACCACATCAATGCTACTGTGTAGGCAAGACTTTAAATATGTGTGCAACAGATCTTGCTCTAGATTGTGTTTGGTCTGGGTCTTTTGTGTGTTGTGTAAACGGATGTAAAAATCTGAGATGGTCAAATCTGATTTATTACTACATTCAAAACTATTATATTTCACATTATTGGTGAAATGAATGCTTGCTTTTTGGTAGAGGTATTAAGGACCATATCCTATGATTGAGTAAATTGAGGTGGATTTTTGAGCTGAAAACAATAATGTTAGTTATTAGTCATGGGCTATTGATGTGTATTTACTAGTTTTTATTAAACTGTCACATTCAAATATTGAGAGTTTTGATGATGTTCTTTCAAACAGTACTTCAAATAACATGTGAGATGCAATTAGACTTTTGACTGCTTGTGATGAGCAGACTAGAAAGTGGTATAGACAAGGAGACATCCAAGAATAACCTGCAGATGAACAGCAACCCAGCCAAGAGCATTTTGAGCAAGCCGTGATGGAGAATCCCGACTCCCTGCCTCTCTCCTGGAAGTGCTCCACACTGACAGGTGCTTAAGGCCCAGGAAAGAAAGAAGCTACCACTCCTATTCTCCAATAGCAGTCATCTCTTGTGCAGGCTCTTTGTGTCTTTCTGTTCTTTGGCTCAGGATCTCTTGTTGGCTTCTACTTTCTGCTTTGAGCATTTGAGTATTTCTGCAAGGTGCAGCCTTGCCATCCTTACTTCTAGGGATCAACACTTGCAAAATGAAGATCACCTTTCCCATCATAATCATTACAGAGAGATCTTTCTTCACCTGTGGGGCCACAAGCAGATCTCAAACATTCATTTATCCACTCCCAGCATTTTTCCAACCTTTTATTCTTCTATTCTCTATTCTATTTATTGCTCCCTTGCGGTGCTAGGAGTGTTAGCTTAAATAGGTGTTGGCATACAGTTTAGCTGTGGGCAGGCTAAGAGGTAATGCTAATGCAAATTAGTCCCTTTAGTAATACAATCAACTGCAAACCTGAAATAACACATGCCACAAAAGACTGGTATGCTTTTTGGATTCGATACTCAATTGTATACTATGGAAGACAGAAGCCAAGGCTGATCTGTGTACACAATCCCTCTGGCATATTTTATTACTATGGGTTATCTGGCTCAAAACATGTCCTGTCAGCAGAATTCCCATTATGAAGCCATTCTTCAAATCTCTGCTTGACCCAGTGAAGAAGCTGCCCATGAATGGGAAGAATCTATGGTTGCATTGATACTGTTCTGAAATGATGGATCAGAGGAAAAACTGCATATGGAAAGATTCAACTATGCCCTTGCACAGAAGTAGATGTGAATGATTTTGTTTTAGGTAAAAGAAAAGCAAACAAACCTTAGCTAAAAAAAGCAGACAATGTGTGCGTAAGGTGATAGATGAAGATATATATGCTTGGTTTTCACTACTTTTGTATTTTAAAAGGAAGGAATGACTGTGTTTATAAAATACTCAAAGACTTTGATGAGGTGCAATAGAAATATAAAAGTTTAAGGAAAAGGAAGAACAAATTTCATTCAATCACAATTCACACCTCCAAGCTGGTAACTATTTTAAGGACTTTCTTGGACTTTGATGCTCTTTATTATGAACACAAGTAATATAAAATGAAAAAAAAAGGAAAAAGAAAAATGAACATTAAATCAAAATGTCACAGGAGAGCCTGTTACCATAATATCCACACATCTGTAATTCATGGGGAACCTGCAAGATAAATATTGTTCTGCCTTCTTCTGAAATAGGTGAGTTCATTGTCAACTCCCTTTGCCTGGAAGCTAGCATGTTTTTGTCAGCTTGATGGACAAATGAATAATATTTCCCCCTCTATGTAAACTGGAAGTTGTTTTCTTTAATGTAGAGCATCCTGACTATCAATGACTTGCACACTTACAAAGTTTCATGGAATCACAGAATGGTTAAGGTTGGAAGGGTCCTCTAGAGATCACCTAGTCCAAACTTCCTGGTCTAGCAGGGACATCCAGAAGGAGACTCCACAACCTCCCTAGGCAGCCTGTTCCAGGGCTCTGTCATCCTCACAGTGAAGAAGTTCCTCCTAACACGGAGAGGGAACTTCCTGTGTTTCAACTTACACCCATTGCCCCTTGTCTTGTCACTGGCAACCACTGAATAGCGTTTGGCCTCATCCTTTTTACATTCCTTCCTCAGGTATTTGCACATATTGATCAGCTCCTCTCTCAATTTTCTCCAGACTAAACACGCTCAGCTCAGGCTTTCCTTATACTAGAGATGCTCCAGTCCCTTAATCATCTTGGTTGCCCTCTGCTGGACCCTCTCTAGAAGCTCCACATCCCCCTTATATTGGGAAGCCCAAAATTGCACCCTATACTCCAGGTGCGGCCTCACCAGAGCTTAGCAGAGGGGTGGAATCACCTCCCTTGACCTGCTGGCAACATCCTCCTGATGCAGCCAGGATCCCATTGGCCTTCTTGGCCATGAGAGCACTGCTGGCTCATGGTTAACTTGGTGTCAACCAGGACTCCCAGGTCCCATTCCGTGGAGCTGCTTTTCAGCAGGTGAAGCCCTAATCTGTCCTGGTGCCTGGGGTTATTCCCCCCCAGGTGCAGGACCCTGCACTTGTCCTTGTTGAACCTCATGAGGTCCCTCTCTGCCAACTCTCCAGCCTGTCCAGGTCCCTATGAATGGCAGCACATCCCTCCAGAGTGTCGGCCACTCCACCCAGCTTGGTGTCATCTGCAAACTTGCTCAGGGTGCCCTTTGTGCCCTCGTCCAAGTCATTGATGAACAGATTTAACAGCACTGGGTCCAGTACTGACCCCTAGGGGACACCACTAGCCACAGACCTCCAACTGGACTCAGTTCCATTTAACATCACCCTCTGAATTCTGCCATCCAGCCAATTCTCAATCCACCTCTTTCTCTGTCCACCTGTCCAGTCCACACTTCTGGAGCTTCCCTATGAGGATGTTATGGGAAACAGCATCGAAAGTCTTGCTGAAGTCAAGGTAGACAAGATCCATGGCTCTCCCATCATCCAGGCAGACAGTTGTCCCATCATAGAAGGCTATCAGGTTGGTCAAATATGACTTCCCCTTGGTGAATCCATGCTGACTACTCCTAATCAGCTTCTTTCCCTTTCTTACTATTGTTAATAAAAAGCTCCTTACATGGTTATAAATCTCTCTGTAACATCTCAGATTGAGACTCATTCATCTTTAAAACCAGAGTGCCTTAAAACCTGAATCTTGTTTTTACGCAAGTCCTACGGACACATATTTGTTGCACGTTACTACAGAAAGAACAGCCAACGTCCAAGCTTCTTGATATAATGAACTTTCATGATTTCTATTCAGTTAGAATATAGTAAGGAAGAGTTATTTTCCTACTAGGAGAGAAGGAAGGTAAAAGAGATCCATTGGAGTTTCCTTGCCAAGTGTATGGCTTTGAAGGCTAGGTGGTGAAAGGAGGGGATGCCTCATGTCTCTATCCCAGTGCTTACAACATCTCTTCTTCACTTTGCAGCACTGTATTTCTTCTCTGATTCTCTGTGTTCTGTTTGACTGGTACTTGCAAAGATAATTGCTGGATCCCATGGTTTTGCTCATTCATCTCTTGCTGGCTTTTTTTTTTTAAGTGTTGCGTGTGCAGGGTGCCACTATTATTTGAGTTTAGAATTCCAAGATCTCGGAAAGAGGATCATCTTTCTGTCTCTAGCTGCTTTGTAATACTACCATGCCCCAGAAATAATAACTGCTTGTGCCAGTTTTTGTTATTTCCTCCTTTACATGAGAAGCTGGTTTAAATTCCCTTTTCTGTGCACTGTTCAGTCTGTTAGCCTCTATATCTTGCCCAGTAGCTTGACTTGTTATAGAATTAAGGACATCAGTGTTGACCCTTGTTTTGAATCTTAGATATTTATTGCAAAGGAGTGAGTCATTTTGTAATATTACTATTCTACTACAGAAAGAGGTGGTAGAAAGAAATATGGGAAGACACTTTGGAGAAGCACTGGAGAAAAAGCAGGCTGGCTAGAGCTGCTGTAGCTGTGTAAGGCACTTAGAGACAATACAACTGGATACAAGAGGTTCTTGTTTCAGTGATTTATGTCTGCCTGTAGGTAATGATATGGGATAATTGAGCATAAGAAACAACAAAGGGAAAAAAAAGTTTGATTTCATTTTTTTTAATCTCCTTTCTAGTTTATATCAGAGATGAGATTTATAACTCTAAATTCAGCATGGCTTGCTGCCAGTTAGATGCAAATTAGAGCTTGGCTTCTGCAGGCTTCAAAGCCAGGCGGAAAACAAGACAGTACATCTTTAAGAAGTGCTTATTTGGCATTTACTTATTTAGTTAAAGATCATTGCCAAGCAGAATTCCCGTGGGAGGAGTAGATGGCTCATTGGGCCTCATGGGGAGGGCGGTAATTAAACTCTGAAGGCAAGCAATGATGTTAAGCTAAAAGCTCATCTTTAAATAGTAATACACTCGCAATGGAAAGTGGTAGGCCCTCGGGTGCCTGTTGACATAGCGTTAGGAGCTGGCACTTTTCTATATAAAAGCTAAATTGAAGAAACTGTTATGAGCTCATCTGCATAAAGCAATATGATTCTGCCTGAGGGTGTGGGCAACAGGGAGTGATTAGCAAAACGTCTTTTCCCTGCGACTCTGTTGCTCTGCTAACATGCCACTTGTCACAAAGAAATTGGAGATACCATATGCCAACCCACATCTACAGAGACCCCCTTGCTGACTGCACATTGAAGAATTCCTCTTCAACACTTGAGGTGCTGTCAAAAGGCATTTCAGAGACTGCACGAAACATTCTGGAAAGAAAAATCCTGCCTTCTTAGCCCTTCCTCTTGTGCTGCATCAAATCCTTGCTAGTGAAAATTTTAGGTTTGAAGTAAAGCACTCAGAAAAGGCTGGATATTATTTGTTTATGTTTCCTCTCTTCCTTAGTCCCAGGTAGGGTGGGTCCACAATTTCCTATCATACCTGTTGCAGAATTTAATTACTTAAAGGAAATAAATAATACCACAAACAGTGTAAGTAAAAGTGGTGAATTTTTGAAATAGAGTTGAGCTTTCTGTCTCAGGAAAACAACCTTCATTTTCTTTTTTAGCATTGTTATTTTCATAACTGGTGCTGACTGGAAGATGTGACTAGTAATATAAGAATATATGTGTAATATATGAATAAGTACACATTGACTGTCTCAGAAATATGTTTTAATGCAATATTTCAATATACTAGAGAACTATTCTACCTGTATTTCAGAACTGAGAAAATATAGCAGCATTTTCAATTTTTAGTTGACTTGTTTTTCTTTGAATAAATTTACAGATTGGGTAAAATGTTGTCTCGAGTCCTACCTTCACATCAGATATGCTGGTGATTATTCTAGAAATTAGCCTATGGAGCCTTGGCATCCTTTACTCTGAATTATCACTGTCATTTTGAACTGTACCCCATGAAGAGTCATCAGTACCATCTAGTTTTGTGCACAGTTGAACATAGACTTGAGCTGCTCAGTTGTTGCCTTTCTGCATGGCTCAGTCCAGACTGCAAATTATTTTGGATGCACCCTAGCAAACATGTTCATACGCTGTGCTTCATAAACAGTCACTGCACTTGCCCACTGTGGAACACTGTAGTGTTGCCAGCAGGTCGAGGGAGGTGATTCTGCCCCTCTACTCAGCTCTGGTGAGGCCGCACCTAGAGCACTGTGT
>JAUBOD010000279.1:4833248-4866222 GCA_032353885.1 Nothura maculosa | reverse complement strand
GGACACTGAGAAACTGCAAGCAGCAATAGTGGCATTTTTCTTATTTTTGTTTTAATTAGAAGCATGGCTTATCACTGTCACTGAAAAGGCCCAGAGTGACCTTGTTTTGCAAGCGGCAGGTCCGAGAGAAGAGTTTAACTATAGTTTTTAAAACTGGAGGTTATCTATGATCTATGATCACTGTTCATGAGTCTGGTCACTCAGCAGCAGTCTCCTGCAATTACTCTAGGCAGGTATGAAAATAAGGAAATCAACCAGGAGAATGCTAATATAGGCATAGCTCACAGTTTTGAATTAGAGTGCCAGTAAGAAAAGTAGATGTTAAGGTTGGGAAGACTACCAAATTGTCAAAGGATGGAAAGCAATTTAGGTTGAGTCCCCTGTTTCTAGAGATTACAAAGTGTTCAGCATGAAATTCATTAACAGATTTGGGAATCAGCTACCACTTCTCTGAACCCAAAGGCTTTGCAGAAAGTATTGTAACAGTAAGCAATTTTTAAAAATCCAACAACTTTTGTTCCTAAATTGTTGCATGGAAATGGTGAAATCTCCACAATGCAGTGTAGGAACTTCAATTAAAGTTCAATATTTTCAAAGATTTCTAAGGGACTTGGCTTGCCAAAACCTTCCATCTAGCTTCAAAGATTTAAAAAGAAAAAAAGAAAGTAACACCAGAGAAGAAATAATTTTTCACTCAAAGTAGATTTTCTTCTTTTGCAAAGCGGATCATTTCAAAAAGAATGCTGAATGATTCAATCATGGGTGTTGATGTTTTGTACTCAAACCCCTGCTTATCACCAGTGATTATAAACATAAAAGTGTATTTTAGAAATAATGAGAACAAGAAAGCTGTGGCATCTTTCCAAATGTCTTCCTAGAGCAGAGAGACTTAAAGAAAAAAAAATCCACAATACCAAGGCTAATACCATATCAGCTCTATTGCTGATTTATTTTGGAAATTAGGAGTAAGGAGCTTTGAGAAAGATAGGACAATGAAAGAAATTAAAGACTGCCCCCATGTTATTAAAAATAAGTATCTGCTTTCCTCTTCTTTAGCCAAAAAAGGTATTCACCTAAGTAAGTGAGACAGGATGATGAAATAGCCTGAAGAAGAAATCATTGTTTTTAAAAGTTGGCTTACATGAGACTACCTATGGAAATAAATTTAGGAAAGTGGCAAGATACTACTTCACAATTATCTACAAAGAAGTCACTGGAGCACAAAGAAGCTCATCTCCTGACACCATTTTTGTCTGAATGATCATGTCCCAAGCTCTGTTGATCTTTGGGCCATTGAAGCCGTAAAGAAAGGAAAAGAAGCTTCAATGAGAAAAGGCTCTTTGTCCTACAGCTTTTGCCTATGAAGTATGTGCAACCTCTGAATGTCATTTCTGAAAGGACAGACATGATGAAAACATCACAGGGTTTAAAACTAAACTGGCACTTGCTTTGGAAAAGTTTACCATTTTTAATTTCATTGTCCTTGTAGATATGCAGCGCATTGTAAGTATGAGATCCTGATATGGAAAGGACTGAAGATCTATGATTGCTGTGTGAGAAAATAAGCACTTGCTTAATCTAGTTATTGCATGACAGTGATGGGACACACAGTATTTTCATGTCAGAAATCTGTTAATAATTTTCCTTTGGTAATTCAGAAAATCTGAAAATTTAAGTGACTAGAATTTGTGTTTCTGAGTTATAATCCTAGCCCAGGATGGTGTGCTAGCAGCAAAGCAAAGGTAGAGTGAGTTACCATAACTTGCTGTAGTATTTCTCTTACTGGTGTTTTGACATGAGCCTTTAGGTTAAAAGGCCTAAATATTTTCAGAAATATTAAAGGCAGGAGGAATAAATGATAATCTAGCTTTTCCTTATGAATAATATAAGACATATAATTTAATGCAGATCTCAACAACTACACAGTTCAACTCAACTATTGAAGTATGTTGCCTTGACAGTATTCATGGTGAGATAATTTTATTTCTCCCATGCAAAAACTCTTTGTGTCTCCTGCCACCTGCTTCACCCTCCTCTCCATGTCATCCTCAACTGAAATGAAACTCAGAAAATGATTCTGCTGGGCACATACTGGAATGGCAGGCAGAGAAAAGGAAGATACTGTCATGGTGCCAGGAGGCATGGTGACACTGGGGGACATCAGGGGAGCCAAGATAGTGGAAAACAACCGTGGCGGGAGATGACTGGCCTTCCTGCACCTGCCTCAGGCTGTGGCTGAGGATGCCACGCTGTTGTGGCTGTATCTTTACATGCCATAAACTGCTGCTTCATGGCAACAGATAATCAGAGAAAACTGGCCGAGGAAAAATATAGTCTTTGTTTGGTCCTCAGCAGGTCCAGAGGGACTGTTGTGCTCAGAGGCAGGAGCTAGCAGAGGGCAGCATCTACTTGTGCTCAATGTCAGCAAGTGACCACTGTGAAAAATGAGGAGGGTCCTTGAAAAGTGAAGCTAAAAGGGGCAGATGAAACCATGAAATCCAAGTGGCCTGGCAACTCCTTAGAGTTGCCCCTTTGGAGGCAGTGCCATCAATTAAAAGGCTTTTAGAAAGACCACAGTTAAATGAGATAGTAAGAGGGGCCAACAGAAGAACATATTCTTCAGAAATTGTGTCTTGTCCAAAAGAGAAGAATAGCCAATAACTTAAACTCTGCCGTTTTTTATTGTGTAAAACCATAACATGTCCATCTAAAAAGAGTTTTAGAAGCAACTTGAAAAGAAATGACGAATCTGCTTTCAGACGCAACAGAAAAGTCTGACAGAGTATGTAGAGGGTAAATGGATTAGGAAGGTATGAAAGGACTGCTAAGGAAAGATAAGATTGTAGCAACAAAATAAGAGAGCTTTGCTGAAGAAGAGGTTCATGGAACAATGCCCAAAGTGCAAATTACCAGCACCAGACAGTATTTAATTAGAAACCCTTAAAATATATATATAAATATATAAAAATATATAAGAAGTATTACTTTTTAATATATATGTTATATTAAAATATAAATTAAATGCTCATGCTAAAACTTAAATTGTTGGAGAAGGGGATAGATTCTCAAATATATAAGTAAAAGCCTGAGTTAAGAGTAGAATAAAGTTTTACAAGACCTCCATTGAGAGGGCAGCAACAACGGTATACAGGGGTGAGAAGGAGGAGGTGACAGCAATTGAAGTTATTCTGGACATCTGGATCTAATCTATATACAATAAAATAAATACAATGTAGATCTGTGTAATACACTAGGCTGTGAGCTGATTATTACCAGTCAAAGTTCTTGAGGTGTGGTGGTTTAGAAAATATCAGTTCAGTTTCTTGATTTGTTTTGGTTTGTTTTTTTCTAGGTGTAAAGCAGACTAAATTTTAGGAATTAAGAAAGGAATTAAGCCACAACTATGCTACTGTGTAGATCTGTGTTGTGGAAGCTGTGCAGAGCCAAGGATTGTTAGGTATTCTCTATCCTTAAGAAGAGGGAGCCATCAGACTAAATTATCTGCTGATGGGTTTCGCCATCATGAAGTGATGGTAAAAGTGAACAAGTGATGAACAGGTACTTCCTCCCTTCTTGGATAATTAAGCTGTGAAACGCTGCACAGAATGTCACTGATTCTGTAAATTTATAAAGGTTTAAAAAGCTACTGGAGATATTAATCAGAACAAACTACCCATCAAGGGAAACTAAAAAGAAGATGTCACCAGAAACTCAGACAATCCTTAAGTCATAGAATTAGAAACTGGGAAGATATTCTGAAATAGCAGTATACACTTGCCCAGTTCTTGTAGTCCTAGGCTGTCCACAGTAGGTTGCTATCAGAGACAGGGTGCTCTGATGCAGTCCAACTAATTTTATGAAATGCAAAATTTTTGCAAAGCTGTTGAAAAAGAATGTGACCTATTACCCAGTAGATTAGACATAAAAGATATAGGAGACATGAGTCTCCATCTCAGTATCCAAACTTGTATAGTTTACCTGTTTGTGAGCAATACAGCAGACCTGCAGCCAAGTTACCTAAGTCCGGAGAAAGATGCATTCTCAGTCTCTTCATGACACTTCTACATAATACAAATAAGTATATGTTCAGTATTGCAAATTCTGGAACCTTGATACTGTCCTCAGTGAGTTTTGAAACTACCTGTCCAGACAGTTGCTTTCCCAGTCTCCCTACTTGCTTCAGTTCCTACTTAAATATTTTAAAACCAGTATGAACCATACTTAAAGAACCATATCAAAAAAAAAAGGAATCTAATGAATAGGATACTTACTCTTGATGGGAAAGTGATATCACCTTCATTTAACTAATTATGCAAAGCAGAAAAAAAAAAATCAAACATGCTTATGGGCTGGTAGGATGTTCTCCAAAGAGCTGAAGATATGTGTTTTGATCTTCCATTCAGAAAAAGAAATTGATCATTCATGCACTGAAGTGCTTAAATCACTGAACTATAGTTTTGTGAAAATCAGTCCATTACATCCCTTAGCTTAAGTCAATGCTAAGGAATGCTATTCCTTTCCTTAAATCTGTGGTGAATTTCAGCCAAATTCACAACAGTCTAGTTTGACTAAATTGCATTTTATTGGTAAATATATAATGTTCAAAACATCCTTGCTTATGTCTATTTGGAATCCATATAGTTTTTTTTTTCTATTATATGGTTCCAAGTAGAGAGAATTTTATTTTATTAGGGTTAGAGAATAAAGTTTAAACTTCCACAAATTTTGTCAGGAGATCCAAAACAAAGCTGTGCATAACTCTGATATAATTGGAATAGCAATATGGAGAATTTTTTAGCATCTAAAGTTTTCAAAGCTTTTAACAACGGAAGTGAGTAATCCTCAAAATTATATATTATCAGTTGTAATAGTGATTCCACAGGTTACATGTTCGTTACATGCTATTTTTGTTTGCTTGTTTATGACCAGTATAAGGTTTTGCATCTTCATTATATTCAGATGCTGCCCTAGGCTATGAATATATAAATGAAAGCAGAAGTTGGCTTCACAGTTGAAAGAGAAATCAAATACAATCTTTGATGAACAAACCTTACTGTAATATTTACTGTAGTTTTGTTGACTCTCTAAGTTAAACTGAGCAAATTCCAGTACAATCCAATGTAATTCCTGTCAAATTAAGTTGATATGATTGGAAACATACACAAGGATGTGTTCAGAAAGTTCATACTTTAATTCAGTTTTCTGTGTGGTAGAAGGCCATATATTAATTGACAAATATTTATGTGCTCTCTAGAAAATGCTAGCCCAAAGCAAGCACCTGGTATATTGAGATGAGGGAAATTTGGACTTATGTGCTGCAAAGAAGGGAAAATGATGCTGTAGTATTTCCAAGGGTGGCTCTCTAGCCTTCTAGTGATCTCCGATTTCTACTATAGAATTACTGTTATGATATTGGTAGACTGTGTCAAGGACTTTTGTTGTTACTCCTGCTGTAAAATTGATATCTCAATGGAAAACTTAACCTAGATATATATTAACCTCCTTGCCAGTTCCTAGTGCTGCATGATGTCCAGTACTCTTGTTAGTGGTAGGTGCTGTTTATCCCTACTCAGAAGTTTTTCTGCCTCCATGTTTTGAAAACTCTTGAAGAAAAGTCTTGAAAAATCTGTATGTGCAATACTCACTAATATGACAAGGTTCTGGTATTCAGGAGGCATTTCCAGTAATGCAGTATATTCCTAGCACAGCTATCTGTACCACAAGGCACTCTTGTAACTCATGTGTGATTTATGGCTGTTATGTTTTAGGCTAGTCCAAGGAAGAGTGGGAGACAAGGAAGTGAGAGAATGGTCTTTTCATGTTAAGTGGTCTGTAGGTGAAGAAAGTACAGGTACAAAGCTGTGAGATGCAGAAGTGTGAACATATAAAGGTTCTCCTTTGAGAGGGAACATTTTTATTCCATATGTCCAAAATGTACTCTTGCTAATATGAAGTTCCATGAAAGATTCACAAGCATTAATTTGCTAAATAATCTCACATTACCACAATGCTTGAAGCCTTTTTAGTAAAGGCAGTCAATAAAAAGGGAAAAGCAGAGTTTCTTCTTGCACACATGAGCAGGCACAAAGCTGGATTTTCAACTGGCACTGGAGTGATGAGAGCAATCCCCAAAGACTGCTTCCTCCGGACCAGTCCTTGAATATTTAATAATGGTGAATTACCAGAACCCTTCAACCATAATGAAGGAAAAAGCAGGCAATTAGAGCAAACTCCAAATCCCTCGCCCTAAAAACCCTCCAGCCGTTTAACTCTCTCAGTGCAAATACCATTCCCTTCTGATTTCTCCCACTTACTTAAAAATCACAGTGAGAAAAGGTTTTTCGCCTTTTCTTAGAAACCTTCCTCCACTCCTTCCCAAAAAGAACCTGTGCTTATATCTTCTCTTGTAAAATTCCAAACCACTTAGCAAATATAGCCTGCTGAAGTTTTACTGTAGCATTTAGATTTGATATCACATACATTCCAATACAGACTATATGATACGCTTTGGAAATGCTACTTACTAGAGCAATGCCTAATATTTGCAGTGTATCAGTAAAGCAACTTGTGATGTTAGTTGCACCTGAAGACATGAACAGCTATATATTTTGGCCTTCATTTAGTTAATTACTGAAAAAATTAACTGAGAAGATGATGAGAAGAAAAAGGCTGATGGCTACAATGATAGCTACATACTTCAAAAATCTAAAATGCTTGAAAAAGAGATTGACAGAAGAATGAACATTTGGATCTAAATCTGAAAGTAAGCAAGAAGTTACATTTATATTGGTTATTATCATCTTTTATATTTTTTGAAGAAATAATTGTGTCTACTGTGTCTGATTCACAACATTCCCTTGTGGGATCAGATCTGATTCTCCAGCTTAGCTATGAGACCTGCAGTCTTAAAAGCTACTGATGCACAGTTGCAGTTTAGAAAATAAGCCCTCATGCCTTATGGATGTTACTGAAATGAAAGTTAGAGTTAATAACGAGAAAATGCCACCAGACTGAAGAGGATTTGGATCATATAGGTAATTGGGTCAGCAGATGGTAAATGCAGTGTGGTACAGAAATATATAAAATAATTAGTCTGGGAAGAAGAAACCAATCATCCAGTACACTGATGAGGAAAGAAATTGTTGATTATTGTAGAAGAGTTACTGAAATAATCAAGACAGTGCACAGCAGTAGAGAACAATACAAACAAGTCATTAGGCTGTTGTAAAAAAAGATAAGGAGAAAACACAAAACAGGTGATCTAATTCCATTATGGAAATATGTGGCTTTTATGTATGGTCATAGGATCAAGAAGCAAAATAAATATTTCTTTAGAGGTGGTACTTAATACATTATCTTAATGGAGATGTACTGCAGTAATTATTCACTACTGAGAATATGACATATACCTGTGTAAGATATTTTAGGCCTTTCAGTATTTTGTGTGTGGCATTGTTCTGTGATGTCTGGTGCAATATTGTGGTTTTGGAAGGAAGTATTCACTACTGAGAAGATGACAACCACCTGTGTAAGATATTTTAGGCCCTTCAGTATTTTTATGTGGCATTGTTTTGTGATGCCTGGTGCAGTATTGTGGTTTTGGGGGGAGAACTTAATGGAAGAGAGTAGCACAAACACTAGTGGATAGTAAACGGCACAGAAAAAAATCTGTAGTTCAATTTATTCTATGTGACTCTAATAGATTTGGAGATATTCAGAATCATTCAGAAAAAAGCCAAAAGTGGATTTTTTTTTTCGTACTGAGAAGCAACAAACCTCTCCACCTTCAAAAGAGTAAAAGTTATAAGTAATAGCTTATATTAGTACAACTAGTAATTCCTAGTATTTATGGAGCTCTGGTTACACTAATTTTAATGCTGTTGTAAATTCTGGAGCTCTTGCAAAGCTCTGGCAGTTTGCATGAGCCCAGACTTGAGCCCTCTACATTTTACATACTGCAGAGACAGTCTTTCAAAATACAGCTTTGACACAGCTATACTTTCAGAATCTGCTTTCCATTTGATACATTAGGCTAGATACATTACGCTAGATAACATGGTAGAGAGATCTGCATGGGAGGCCATTTCCAAGTTTAGCAACCAGAAGTTCTTGATTGCATGTTCTGATGCATGTTCTGAACTACATTTTTTTTTCTTTACTGTTGTAAATTTTTAAAGTGAGTGGAGATTTTTGAGCTGTAATTCATCCTGAAAATCATATCCAACAACTGACCTAAAGTGCAACTTCAACAGCCTAAGGGAATGCAAAGAACTGTGGTCATAAATCTTCCTCTGATGCATTATTTTCTTTCAGTGAAAGTGAAGTTGCATTTCATGGTATTAATATCCAGAAAGGGAATGTGGTAGTCTTAAACTCACATAGAGTGATAGGGGAGTTGAAACTTTTTTCAGGAAGTGAAGCAAGGCTATTCATGATGTTAGGATTTCAAAACTCATACAACACTTACTAGAAATTAGTTTTATCAAGGCCACGCCTTCATTCAAAGCTTGGGTTCTCTATTTTAAACCAGTACATACAAATAAATCTTATCTACTATAAATGAAAGGTTTTCTATCTTTTCTCTTTGTGACAAAAATTCAAATTCTTAAAAATATTGTTGTTTTATGCTTGAACTTTTGTGTTGGTGTTAATTTTTCCAGGCAGCCAATGAAATTCTTTACCATTTCTCAAACTAGTGCTGCTTCACATGCATAGTTTTATCTAAAGCAACAGAGCTGATTTTGTTTCTTGTTACCTATATAGACTTCAAGGAACAAATTGTGCTTTATAATTCACACTTTCATCTTTTCCCTTAGATAAATGGTAGAATCTCCTAAAAACAATCACTTCAAAGTCCCTTTTTGCCCATTATAGTAAAGAATTTCTCATGCCTCTCCTCAGTTTAATTGTCTCCATTCCACCTGATTTTGCAGCAGTATTTTCCCATAAATTATATTCCATCTAAAACTGGTTTGTGCAGAGCTCTGAAACTGTGCTTTGATGATTATAATAATAGAACAATGAACCATATTACATATTCTTGCAGCATTTTTTCATGCTGCAATTGCTTTCAGCTCTCTTGCAGTATATTGTGGTGTTCTGCACGTTTCACTGTTTTCACCATTTGCTCTTGGAGAGGAGAATACTTTTACTACTTCTGCTTTTTTTTTTTACTCCATTCTTTTGCACCTTTTTCACAGCAGTCCAGAATGGAGTCGCTGTAAGGGAAAAGAAAGCCAGGAACCAGGTTTTACAAATATTGGCAACCGCTCTGAGAGACTGTTACTAATCCATGAAAGTCACTTGTAAACCTGTGTACTGAGAAGGTTAATACCCCTGTTTAATATTCCAGCATCCAGCTGCTTGTGGCTTTTCTTGTTTGTTTGGCAACTTGTCAGACTGGAGTAATAATACTTAAATTACGGGATATCTCCTCTTTTCCATTCCAATGGAAAACTTACATTGCTACTTTAAATGCATTTCACAGTTGTTTAGCTAAATTGTCCTACAGATACAGCTGTAGGCTAATGCTTAAAAACCATGAGAACTTTTAGTATTACTGCTAGTAGCAGGTCATTTGTCTTGGAGAAGTTGTCATTTTGGGCACCTGTTCTCTCCATTTCCTTCTCTGTCTTGTCTGTTCAAATTGCAAACTCTCCAAAGAAGGTTTTGCAGCAGATGGTGCATACATCTATACACGTGTGGTAGCACTGTTCTGCTACTGCAGTGCTTAGCAGTTACCCTGTTATAAATAATAATCTTCTTGTCTTCTTATTCCATATTCCCTAGCAATTTCAGAAATATTTTGAAAAAGAAAGATAGATTTTTTTTTCCCCCGAGGCCTCAGGTTAATGATGTTTAAGGCAGGCAGAGAAAAGGAAGGGCACATGGCAAGCATAAAGGTCAGGGCATGCATTCTTGCATTACTTGATGCACCTGCAGCATAAGCTGGGAGCATAAGGTCTTCTAGCCTGCTCTGGAGAATGAGCTACTGCAGCTGCTAGTATTCTTTATATTCTTCTTCATTTCGTAATGTATTGGGGCATCATTACCTCCCAATATAGTTAGGAAAATTTCATTACTTACATTTCCATCAAGCTAGAATTATACAGTAGTCCTACCTTTAGATAGATATTTCAGGGAGATGAGTAAATTAACTGGTTTTGTCAGTGGCACATACACTGCCTATGTATCACTCTGCTTTCTTTAAACAACAATGAAATAAAACACCAGTTATTTTAGTTAGGAAGTATAGATGTCTCCCTCTAACATACTCTTTTTATATATGTTTTGAGCTTTGGTTTGGAAGATACTTTTACAAAAACAAGGGAAGTTTTTGTTAATTTGATATATATAAACCACAGCATGTCCTTTTTGACAGTAACCCTGCTAGAATAGTCTTTTGCAGAGGAAGAGTTTCTCAGCTTAAACCTTCACTTAAGAAAAGGATAAAACAATATATCTGTATTCCTACTTTAGTAACAGCTTACCTGGAGAAGCAAAGCTATAAACTTCAAGCCACAGCATGAGCATTATGTGTGTCTTTTATTTCCTCAGAGTTATGCAGTGTTGTACTCTGGGATGTGCCATTGCCCAAGGCAGCTTCTGCACTTGTGGCCAGTAGGATAACACTGTGATGGGTAATACGATTTTGTTATTTATTATAACAAAAAGAAAGAGGAATTTTTCTTTCTTTTGTTAGGTGAACAGAACTTTCAAAATGGTATGATGAAGCCAGGAATGGAATACTAATAATGGAAAATAATATAGTACAGGAGAAATTAAAATCCAGCAGTACAAAATGTTCATTAGTTTTATCAGACTCCAGGCTGTAATATTTCTAAAGTAACACTGCTTGATGTTTTTGACGTGTTGGTTGAAGCAAAAAAAATCATAACCCAAGTAACAAAATATACTGAGCAAAAAAATTAGCAAAACATGAGCAGAATCACAGTTAGCAGCAGGTCATATAAAGCAATTACCTCAATTTAAAAATGTTCTAGAGGCTATTGTTGTTAATGCAGATGTTTTTGTGACATGTTTTATTTCCCTTTGTTTGTGGAAGAAGAAAGGAAAAGAAAGGCAGAAATTGGGAAAAAAATGAAATATGCTTGTCTTCATAAGACTTTCTTCTAATCTTTTAGGACTCAGGTCAGCAATACCTTTCAAGAAGCATTGTTACTTACTTTTTTGCCATCCTGTCCATTTTCTCTCTCTTAGCAAGATTTGAAGTCTTCCTTGATCACTGAGATTTTTTCAGCTTTGCCTCTTTTGAAACCAAACTTAAATTCACTAATGAAAGTCTGTATTTCACATATTTAAGTCTGCAGGATCCTCATCTTGGAGAATGAGGACCTCTCAACCTCCTGAGCAACCTCTTCCAGGTGTTGCACTGTCCTCGTATTGAGTTATTTTTCCTAAGGAAGGAACTTCACTGAATTCAGTGGTGTCCTAACATCAGAAATGATCTGTTTCTGTGCCAGGGGACTGGCACTGTAAACTTTGGCCCTATTTCTGAAAAGAAAAAGCTTATTTTAAAATTCATATTATAAGGTCACAGTCCATTCAACTGTAGAAAATTAGTGAGTCATCTTTGAAGACTCTTGTATCTGGACACATGAAGGAGAAGGTGATGAATGAGAATAGTCAGCATGGATTAATCAATGATAAATGATGCCTGACCAGCTTGATTGTCTTCTATGAAAAAAATGACTAGATTTGTGTGTGAGTAGTAGATGTCATTTACTTGAATTTAGCAGGATTTTAAACAACATTTCAGAAAATGTTCTTGTATCCAAGTTTGGACATTATGTTCTGGATGGCTGAGGGCTGCATTAATAAACAACAGACTGGATGACTGAGCTTACAGGGTCATGATTAACAGTTTGTATCTTGCCTGAAGGCCTGTAACAAAGGTGTGAGTACCACACCACAGGGGCTGAGGTTGACATGAACCCGCAGCTTGCCTTGGCAGCCAAGGGCAGACATGTCCAAGGCTGGTGAGGTCACAGTTGAGGTCACTGCATCCTGTCTGGTGCCCCCAGCTCTGGTTGGATGTGGAGAAACCACAGGGGCTCCACAGAAAGCAACAGGATTGTCAGGAGCCCAGGGTACATAACTGTTGAGATGCTGAGGGATCTGCACTTGTTAATTCATGTCTAAAAGGTGGGATAAAAAGTCAAAATGAAAGAAAGACTTAAAATTAACAATCCTGATGTCTAACTGTCCCACTTGCCTTTGTAAAAGGCAGTAGCGAAGTATGTGCCATGTTTCTCTGCTACTTTTTCCACAGACAGAGTAGCAATTTATTACCACTGCTGCCTGTGCTTCCATTTTGAGGATTTCAAGGACTGTGAACTGTTCAAGGACTGTGAACATAAGGTTATACTTGTTTAAGGAGATTGATTTTTGTGTGTTTTTTAAATTATTTTGAAATATTTTAAAGAAGGAATTCATATTTTTAAAATTTAAATTTCTATATTTCTAGAGTTCTTGTATTTGGTCAATAAATTATTTTAATTTTCTTTCCATTACCTGAATTTAACTCAATAACATGCAATATAGTCATCAGCATTATAAAGTTGGAAGAAAATTAAAACTTGTATAAACTTTCTTTTATACACCTGATACCATTAGAAGCATGTATATTTTACATATGATGTAAATACTTTAGTCCTCTAAAAAAACAAAGTGCACAGTAGTGTATAATGGATAGTCCTTTAAAAACAGAAGTGCACACTAGGGTATAATGGAGCCTTGCAATAAGTTTGGAGTCTTGCAATAAGTTTGGTTTGTAGCTTAATTTTGCAGTTAATTATGTTAATAATACTATCTGTCTGACATATCTTATGGATAAGACAATGATACACCATAGCACTAGAAGAAGGAGGAAAAGGAAAATCTTGGAATATTTGTGCTACATAAAAGTCAATACAGAGCAGACAACAAAAGCTTAATGAGCTATATCTAACATAATTCAATTAGGCAGTACCTATCATTTGCGAGGATGTGGCACAGCCAGGCCTTTCACAGGAAACCAAGTTTGAATTTTGCCATTGCATGAGCACATGGCAAAGGTCCCCGTCGACCTTCAGCCCTGAAGACAACTGAGAGCTGCAAATGCGGGCAGAACTTTCCCCTGCCTTGCACATGGCAGCACTGCCTTCACAGCATCACCGCAGGGATGGCACAGGGAGCAATTCTTCCAGGTCAAATGCCAGCCGCGACACAGTGACTGGAAAGCTCTGGAAAGCTCCCAAGCCCTGCAGAGGAGCATGGTGATCTGCTACCATAGTAATGCTTGCCCCAAGCTGCGATTTGCCTGTTTGTTTCTTCACAGTTGCTTGCAATGCTGCAGTGGCTTGCTGCTGACAGTGGCTTGTCTGTTGCTTATATTCGGAGTGGTAAAATGTTTTAACAGCAAGTATTGCTCAGCTCCATAAAAATTTGCAGGATCAGGCCATTAGTTTAACTACGGCTGAATGCTGAGAACCACTACAATGCTGTGTGAAATTTGCCCTATTAAATTTAGCAGCAGTTTTATCATCAGTTCCAATGGGATGATGCTTTTTCCTTGCCTGTAGAAGTGGTTAGCAGACAAGCATCCTGCTTGTTTTACACACAGAGAAAACAGTGCAAAAAATTTCATATCACAGATAACCTGCCCGAGTAGAATCTAGATATTATCTCATGGTGAAGCTAAGGAATTTGCTTCATGTAACCAAAAAAAAAATGCTACAGGTGCAGTTTCTTCATTAGTTTCTCTTTCATGTGCTTTTCTGTGTGCAGATGTGTTTCCTTCTCTCTATTTTATCTTTTCATTTTCTGTGTGAGAGTGCTACCTTGGATAGACAGGAAGTTTACATTTGTGTTTGTTTAGAAACTATTTAAATTGGAACTGATCACATGAGTTCTTTCCTCAGGGATCTATTCCATGTTACAGGTCTGTCTGTTTGAATGGCTTCAAGGATGAGGGCACTTGCAGACTGTATGGAATTGATTTTTTTTTCTCTAGATATTAAAACACAGTAAATTACATGTAGAAAAGGTAGGTAAAATAACAGGAATCTGTGTCTAGGTTTTCTGAAACAGAAAAAGAGCTTTTCATATTGATTTTATTCTCAAATTTAAAATTTCACTGCAATTTGAGTTGGAAGGAGAATGTTTTCTTTAAGATTTCTTCCCTTTGCAATACAAGAAAAGTAAACATAGTCATTTTCTAAGTTTCTCATTTTTCTTTGCTTAAGCAGATTATGACTGAATCTCCTCCTCACTTTTATGGGGAAGAAAAATGCTTCCCATAAAAGCAACAGATGTTCAAGAATCTGAAATACCATCTGTCTCCAGACACTACATCTCTGTGAATCCTAATGTCCCTTGTACCACTGCAGTTGTGTTATCTGGGAATTTTGATACGTTTTATATTTTCAACCAGACTTTTAGTCGGGAAAGCAAATGAATTTTGGCTTTGTTCATCACAGAAGTGTTTAGAGGAAAAGGAAAAGAAATCAGAATATGACAAAGTGTATTTACTTGCTTATGAACCCCAGGAAAGCAGGCTTCTATTTAATTTTTTTTCAATCTCTTGATGTCCCGCTTGTGTCAAGTATCCTAAGCAACTCTTCAGTACTCCCATCTCGTATCATTAACAGATCAGCCAGCAAGAAGGAACCATACTCAGCCTGTGTTTCATAACTTCCAAAACAACAATAAGACTTTCAGATATTTGCACAACTATTTTCAGTCCTCCTTAACTATGACATACCAAGCCAATATCTTAGAGGAAGTTCTTTATCACTGTCAAGTCCTACTTTTTGACTGGTTTCACCAGCAAGCAATCATGATCAATTGTGGTGGCATTCAACGTGGTATGGTCAAATTGCTGGTGCAGGAGCTTGCAGCCCGCAACTGGTCTTGCCATCTCTAGAGCCTAGAAGCCCCCATAGACACATTTTTCCATCGCCTTTACTGAGCTAGGAAGTATTGTAGGAAGAATATCACAGGGAGCAAAGCCTCTTTGTTCTGCTTTTAGACATAATAAAAAATGAGCTAGAAAGGAGGAAAACAAAGTGATGTGTGACAGTTTAGAGCAGAATAGATATCAATCAGCTTTAGAATGTGAGAATGTGTGTGTTTAAAAGATGATGAGAAGTGAAAGGGTAGGTTTTTGTAAAATATTAACAAATAAAGATTTTTTCTTTTGCCATTTCTATATAAATCAACTGATGAAAAGTAATGCTGGAGATAATGAAGGAGAAGACCCTCCATTGTTTTTCTGAAATTCATGAAATTTAATTTGTTCAATCTTATCATGCTCAAAAACAACCTTTAAATCATGCTGTTCCTGGAGCTGTCTTTACTGATGCTGATGCAGAAAACAAGATGTCTTAACACAGTGCTACTAAAAAATTTGGATGTAGAAGTTCTCTGTAAAGTGTTGAAGGGGTGAGGAGAGTAAAATACATGAGGTATGTTTGAGAGACAATGTGTGAAGGCAGAACAATGTTTGACAAGCTGAAAATGGAGGAAACCCTAGGGGGATGTTCTTCTTCCTAATGTGTTGGATCAATTAATCCAAAACCTAGAACAAACAAAAATCATCAAAGTAGCTTGTTGGGGTGGAATCACTGGGTAATTTGTATTAGGAGATATAAATCTCATTGCCTGTAGGGTGCTGCCACAAGTCCGTAACTATAGTGATCGAAAATCACTTCTAACCGATTTCACCAGCCTATGTAAAATGTCCTTTTTGTCCCTTTCTCTCCTCAGCTACAAATATGATAGTCATCATAATGTGAAATCCGAACCAAATCTTTAAAAATCAGGACTTCAGTTATACATTCTCTCCTGCTTTTTAACTAGAATGGTCAATGTTTTAATAACTGGGAAATATACTATTCTCCCAATAGATGTAGGTATGAGTAGAAGGAAGAAAAAAGGAAATTGCCTTTGAAGGTTGCAAATAAACTTTGACTATCTAAGTGCTTAATAGATCATGTACCATCTGCCGCTATTTTTTGTTATGGGTTTGCACAAGGACAAGGAAGAAAAGTTTTCCCTCAACTGGGACATTTTGCTTAATTTGAATTAGAGAATGTATGTTACATCTTAAGTAGGTGAATTTGGAATATGTTAAATCATTCAATCTGAGATGCTTTTATGAAGTACCATCTTTTCCTTAAAGCCCTTGGGCCTCTCAGTGACAATACTGTAAACAGGAAAGATATTCCTGTCTTGCAAGATGGATAGCAGGCTTGAAGGTGGGCTCAGACATACTGTACCCATGGTTTTGCTTGCTCTTCATATTGGTGGATGCCAATCCCTCTGTAGTACAAGCTCAGAGTGAACATATCATTTACAAAAGTATCAAACACAGAATATTTGGTGCTTGGATGAGTTCTGTTATGTTTATTTTGTACATCACCATTCTGGCCAGATGATATGAGATTTCAAATAAAGTAGTGAGATACTGAGTAGATTTGGACTATCATATTCCAGAAACACCCAGTGTGCCTGTGTTATTCTTGTATAACAGATGAGTTTACTTTGCAGACCAAGCTTGAACCTGGGTTTCATCGACAGTCAAAATACCACTAATAATTCTAATGTCAATAAGGTTAGATAGAGTGTAATATTTTACTTGTAATGAATGAGGAAATCAGTGTGGGGAAGAAAAGGATTCTGTAAGGACTATGAGTCACATTCCAGGAAGTAGATCTTATATGTTCTTACATAGAGAGATGCTGATCAAGTTTGTAGAACATAACAGTTATTAAGGTCAATCGTAAATGAAAACCAAGGCAATAAGTAGACTTTGTAAAAGGAATAAAAAGCAAATGCTGAAGTGGGCATGTATCAAGGAGACAGTGGATACACTAAAAATGAATTAGCTAGAAGTTTTTAAGTGAATATGTCTGAAGATCAGGACCAGGCATATGAATGTCCTATATCAGTGCCTTACCTATGCAGCTCCAAGAAAAGATAGACATTAGGATAGGGTGGAAGGATGAGCAATGAGGAAATCTCAACTACCTTAACTATCTAGATGAGGACTTCTTCAGATAAGCTAGGCTCCTGTTCTACATTAGCACCCAAAGAAAATGTATACCATTTTAGTGATGGTGCAAGGAGCCTAAGGAGAAATTTGCTTCATATGTTAAGTCTCTGAAAGTAGGTTCCTAGTGCGTACCATACATTGCCCAATGCCAAAGAGCATTTTGCACTGCCTGCAGTTGCAAATTTTATTTACTGGGAAAGAGCTGAGAGAAAGCACCTTTAGATTTATCACAAGCCACCTAACCTTATATTAATAATATTATAAGAAGGCATTGTCAGTTTTCTTGTAATTTGTTATTCATCTGCTTTTTATTCATAAAATTTTGATTATAGAAATGCCAAACATTGTTTTAAGTGTTTTTCAGAATGCCAAGGACTTACCATATAA
Organism: Nothura maculosa; assembly: GCA_032353885.1. NCBI lineage: Eukaryota > Metazoa > Chordata > Aves > Tinamiformes > Tinamidae > Nothura > Nothura maculosa. The sequence goes on along the minus strand of JAUBOD010000279.1, from coordinate 4,848,779 downwards.
TATGCATCTGATGTGTCTCAGAAATGCCATTTTTCCCCAATTCCACTGATACATTCTCAACCCAAAGTAACTGAGTAGTCATATAAAAATATTTATATGACTTGCTGGGATCTAGAGCTTTTTAAAAAATTCTTCTCTTCTTGAAATAGCAGTTCGATTTGACACAGAAATACAGATATGCTTTTAATAATTACATCAGCATCACAGCAGCTCTGCTTTAATTAAATCTTCACAATTAGACAGGCTTGTTATTGTATGTCATTAGTGTTCTTAATACCATTCTACCTATTATTGCCTCATTTTCAAGTACACATCTGTCAGAGGGAAGCTACTTTTCCATCTCACTTCATTGCTTACTGATTTACACATACAAAGCCTTTAGGCAGTTATGTTAACAATTATTGTCTTTGTGAATGTCTAAGGAATAGAAAAAAATAGGGTGATGCATTGAGCTGAATATAAACATGAGAATCTGGGATTCAGTAAGTTTTTGCCTTTTTGGGGTTTGTGCAGCCATTTGATTTAAATCTTCTAGAATATATTTTAGTGAGAATATATTTCCTCACTAAAGATATTTATATCTTCTAGAATATATTTTAGTGAGACTTCACTCAGTTTGCTTTCTGAACACAAGGGATGCAGTGAAATCGTTAAATTCTTTAACTAGAATGGTAGCTGAGTATCACTATTTTTCTTAGTTTTAACATAAATTTATTATGTTTATTAAATTTAACAGTAAATTATTGATTAAATTAATTATTAAATTTATTTATTAAATTTAACATTTTCCATAATCTCTGAAAAAACAGTTGAGATGATAATTAACAATGAGATCTTTTGAAGAACTCTATGATTTGGACCATGTCTAATAATAAACAACTCATCATGTACATGGCTTTAAGTTCTGCTCGTGGTGTGAAAATTTGGTTGTGATGTGTTTGTGATGTGAAGAGTTATTGAGCTAAGAGTTACTATTTTTAAGCTCTTCTAATAAAGTTCATGACAAAACTGAAATGCCAGTTATGTAAGTGTAGTATTATTATTCTATTGCCACTACCTGTCTTCAAAGAATTGAAGAAAACTACAATCCAGAATGCATTAAGCAAATTGCTGGTAACAGCTTTCTCCGTTGAGTAAACTGTGGATTTATTTCCCCTTATGAAGGAAGAGCTTCTTTGGGTTTATCTATCCTCTTGAGTGCTGTATGTGGGTATACTTAAGTATCATGTTTTATTTTATTTTAGTTTTGTTTTTTTTTTTCCTTTCCTTACGGAAGAAAAGAAAAGACACTAGTATGTAAATTAAAGTGTTAATTTATGTAACTCTCAAGCACCTATCTTGTGCGTAATAAATAAGCAAGATTGAGATAGACCCCAGGAGGATACTGAGAAATGAGAAACATTATTAGAAAAATAAAAACATCAATGGTATTTTTTCTTGTTTTGTTTTGTATAATAACAGCAGTTGCTTATTCATTCTGACTTGCAGTCCCAAGGAGAAAGTAGTGAGCCGTGTCTGCAATATTTATTTCAGTGAGCTGTTAAGTATCCTTATTTGTCAACCCTTTGATAATTCATACATCTTCTAGGATAATATATATAGTATGTCACAGTAGATCAATTCCTGGCTTTAAAAATACTTTGCTGGAAACTCTATAACATTGAAGGGAATTCCCCTCCAGTTAATACGCCTGTCTTATGTTTACAGTCTTCACTGAGATCATGAGCAAGTGAGAGATAGAGGTGGGGTTACCAGCACTGCCCAAACTGTCCTAACCTTGCTTTGTGGATAAGCTCTACTTTGGTGTCATTTTATCAGCTCAGACTTCAACCTGTCTAATTATGTTAATTTTACTCAGAAACTGATGGTAGTGGGTCTCCTCAAACACAGTTGATGTTTCTCTAAACAAGTATGCAAAAAATAGCCATTAAATCATTAAAAAAAATATTAACTGTGAAAAGCACTTTTTTTCCAAGATGTCAACATATTTTTGTTGACTGTACGAGATTTCCAACCTAAGGGTATAATCGCCTGCTGAGTGTTTTGTTTCAATTTTGGTGTTAATTTTTAATGTTCCATGTGAGCCCAGGCAGAGCCAATGGTTTTGGACAGATGTGGAAAAGGAGGAGTTGGGAGCAGGAGGAATTAGCAGCCTGAGCTAGATTCTGTTGAATGTCGATAGGCGTCAAGAGCAAGGGGGAGGCTCAGGAAGAGATCTGAAGGATGAGAGTGTTGGCTGATATTGAAGAGGCTCCTTCCAGGCACTCTAAAGGGGAAGTTGATGAGATCTAAGGGAGGGAGGGACACTGTGCAAGGTGGCAGGAGAAGTGATAGGTGGCAGGTGGACAGGAAAGAAGCTCCTTCCCCACCATCTTTGACTCTCAAAGATTTACTTGTCATCAACATTTTTAAAATTCTCTCTCTCTGAAATCTTTCATGTGAGGAGAGATCAAGCAATACAGACCTATAGTTTCTGTTAAAAGTCAAAGTCAAAAGCTTTTCTGTGTGTGTAAAAATCCTTACTTGATGTGGGCCACTATAGCCATTAATTTAAACTGCAAAGAAAGCTTTTTGTGTGTGTGTGTGTGTGTGTGTGTAAGAGAATCTAGATAATTTAGCACAAAATGTTGAGAAGGACTGACCAAACTTTTTTACAAAAGCTCTGATAAATTGTCATATCGGATTCCAACTCAACAACCAGCCCAGTAAATAACTCTGTATCAATGCAAACTTTCTACTCTCCAGAGCTGACGCCCCTAAAGCGATTACAACTGGTTGCCTATGTTTATGTAATACCTATACTATATTACAGTAATTGGCTCAAAAAGAGGGAAAAGAGAAGAAAAAATAATAGTTTTCATTTTCAAAGCGTTGATGGGAGCCACTCTTAGATCATTATATTTTAAACTTGACTTCTCCATTTTTAGGCTTTTTATTTATAGGAGCAAAACATGCACAACACCCAATGTTTTATCCTGTCTTTTTAAAACAAGCAGTTGGCAGGCTAAAATGAAATTAAAAAATCTCAACAAACCATGGCCACTGTGTGAAGTCTAATATTACAGACAGGTAATAAACCCATGAGAACCATGGTTAAAATTGAAGAAGCTGACAGACCACATCCTTCAGTGATCTGGCCCAGTGTCCTGATAATATGTACAAGGCAAAGAGAAGATAAAGAAGAGCTATCTCATCTTTTTTAAGTCTTTTTTTTTTAAAAAAAAGATTAATTACAAATATAGATAAAATTAGAGACCGATTTAGGTCTTTAACAAAGCTTTGTCAAGACTCCTCCTTGTTCTTGAAACATTTCTTTTGAAGCATTTCTTGACTGTGAGGGTGACAGAGCACTGGAACAGGCTGCCCAGAGAGGTTGTGGAGTCTCCTTCTTTGGAGATCTTTAAAACCTGATTGGATGCCGCCCTGTGCCCGGTGCTCAAGGTGACCCTGAGTGAGCAGAGGGGTTGGACTAGGTGACCTCTGAGGTCCCTTCCAACATTACGCATTCTATGATTCTATGATTCTATGATTCTGCCTACACGGTGGTTTCTAGGAGATGTTGGGAACTATCTCCTGAATTTTTAAGAATACATTTCATTTTCATTTTTGTTCAAACATCATTACATGGTGAGTTAATTGCTGTGGTTCCAATTGAAGCCTGTGTCATTTTGGTGTGAGCCTCCCAGCTGTCCTACAAAAATGCTGATCATTCCGCAAAGGTAATATTCATTGGTTTTTTACATCTATTGCACAGACTCCTTCCTCTTCCAAGTTTGAAACATTATACTAACAATATTGTGTTGCTGCTTTCTCTCTCCAGTGTAGTAAAAGGGAATAGCAAAGTAATTCACAAATTACTTTGTGAATTACTTTGTGAATTACTTAAATTCACAAATAAAAGAGATGCTTTAAAAATAAACCTTATTGACATTAGGAAAAATGAGGATAGTAGCAGAAATTAACAAGCTGAACAGAGTTAGAAAGTTATGAAAAGTACAAAAACACTTCATGAAGTACCAAAAATTAGAAAATATTTTTATTGTTAGTTGCAGGCAGCACGTAATTTACCATTCATCTGCCAGTAGTAGAGAAAAATATGCTGACATTTTAGTAGTCAGGTTGTCAAAGTGACCTTTTTTAATGTCACATGTCAGAGAATTTCATATCACGCTAAGACAACATGACAGGACAGAGCCAAGCTTTTCTAATATTTCCTCTTCACCTTCTCCAAAGTGCTTGCATCCTAAGGAAAAAGAAGATACAGTATATTCATATCTTGATGATTCAATGGTCATTGCAAAAACAAAGGTCACCTGGCAAAACTGCTTGTTTGTTAGAGAGATTTCTAAAAGAAATTCATGATAAAATTAAAATAAACTGGCAAAGCCATTGTGATGCTTTAACATTAGGTGACAAGAACAAACTCAAAATGTCAGAGCTGGTTTAGAATGTCACTCAGATTCTTTGCGCAGTTATCACTGTGCATCTAACAAATGCATGCTAAATGAAAATGCCTAATTCCAGCTTCACTTTGCAGATGGTGACTGTGCAAACAGGGAGACACGTAGACTGTGCAAATAACATCCATTTTTCATTGTTAGAAGCAACAACAGTAAAGCCATTGCCAGGCACACAATATGGCTAACTTTGTCATTAAGTGTGGAAAACAGCTTTTGTGTGTACCATTTTTGGCATCAAAACATAAGGATTTTAAGAACTGTTATTAATGATCATTTAGATCTTTTTATTATTGCATTTTAAAATATCAAGACTAAAAATATGACATGAAAAAGGTCTTTGCTTTGGTACTAAATTTTTCATAATAGTTACCTCCTTAAAAACGTGCTGCAGAGCAGAGTTGCAAATAAACTTGGTACTAATTTTTCATATTTAAGTGTAAGAGGCAGATGGTCAGTTTTATGCATGATTACTGTATAGCATGTAAGACCAGTTCTTTTGTTATTTTAAATGTAGTTCATAATTCATACATAAAGGCATATTATATTCAGTGTTGTATGCTTGCATATAAACAGATCCAGCAGAGATATCATACTTAATATAGTTTGTTGTTAGCTTGTAGAATTAAAGGAATTTGTCTCACAAAGAGAAAAATCCAGCCAACCTATGTTTAAAACAGAGGAAATTTATAAAGTCTAGTTTTAAAAGAAAACAAGATTTATCTGATCTTGTTGCCAGTGCTTGTATCGGTACCCATGTTCTCCTAGCTCTCCTTTCCAGTCCCAGCAGCATTTGAACCTGCTGACAAGTAGCTTCAGCTATTTTTGACAAATACAAATGACCCCAGAGATGATATGCGTTCCGACAAGTTTTCACAAAACAGAGAGGCAGAAGTCATATCCTATGCTCCTGCTGCAGGAAAGAGTACATGAGTTCAAATTTTATTAGGTTTTCAAGGATCTAAAGTTTCTCTGAGTTCTCCAGGGGTAGAAAGAGCTTTGGTCAATGTTCATGCTGTGTTGTGCGCTATAGAAGTCTGCTGTGCAGCACAAGCAAGAAACTTGGTTTCAGTTTTGCTGCTCATGAAATAAATTTTCAGCTCTAGTGCTGGGCAGATTTCCCATTTCGGGTAGAACATACATTTCCTCCTTTAAAGCCAGAAATGCCATATTCTCAGTTGACTTAGATTACCAACTGGAACTTCTTACTGAAAGCCCGATCTTGATATTTTTCTGGAAGGCTTCACGTTCAAAGTTGTGGTCTTTTAAGTAAGTGATTTAAAGGATTACGTAGTTGTAGGAACCTTCTCTTGTGTCATCATGGTATTATGTTCTTTGAGGGCAGAAACAAAGGAGACTTTCATTACTGGGGGCTTCAATAAAAGCAATAAAATTCATCTTATCCCAACAGTATATCACATAATGAGGCAGAGCAGATTGATCATTGCCTTCTGAAGGCAAGAAGCTCTCAGGAACAGCAGAGCAGTGAACTTGAAGTGAACCTAGCACTGACTGCTGGTTAAATAGATCGTCAGAGGAACTGGGCATCATTTCTGTACCTTAATGGTCTCCAGATCCAGTAGGAGAAGAAAATAAAAATAAAAATCAGTATAAAAATTCTCTCTGCCCTAAATCTATTTGTTTTGTGTTTTGTTTGGAGAAACAAATTGATGATATATGTCTTAATTAAGCTTATGGAAATCAAGCTCATATCATTGTGACTCTGGAGAAAAAAATGGAGCCCAGCAGTTGTTAATATGAATAAGGTATGCAACTAGCACAAAGATACAAAATTATCAAATACAATACATAGCATTGATTTACTTTCAAAATAGTAATTTTTAAAAAAACTTATTATTATTATTATTATTTTTATATGAGAAGAAAGAAGGAAGAGATTTGGTTTTTTTTCATCCACCCAGTTGTGATTATCAAGCTATAGCTACATCTGGAAGTGAAAAGGTCAAAACTTTCCAGGGATCTCTCCTACGTGTACAAGCATGCCATTTTCTCTTTGATAGTTCTTTGATTGAAATTTTCAATTTTCTGTTCTTTTTATATGCTGTGACTTCCCTCCACAATTAGCATTTTGGGATGTTTCCGTGCTTACACACTGCCAGAAAGAAGCATGAAAATGTTTTTAATCACAACAACTGGCTTCCAGCTGATTTATGAGCAGGATGCTTTCCGACATGTTTATCCTTATTCATCCTGTAATTACAGCAAACTCTGTGTAGGAACTTAATAAAAAAAAAAACACTCCAACCCCTCCTTGTATGTGTAGCAAATAATTTCCAGACTTCAAAGGAAATGATTTAATGAACTTGATTGGAAATTTTAATTTAGATATGACAGTTTCCAGTGAAAAACTTTGATACAATCATGAATTTGGATAGTTTTATGACAGCTTAATATTTGGCAATGATTTAAATATGATTTTAAAAATGTTTAAAATTAAAAAACTCCAAAAAGAATTAGGTGCTGCTAGATACAGTTGTTAAATCATGTTCTTTGTCTGTGTTTTCCCTTTAACACCTAGTAAAGATTCTATTATTTTCAAGTCACTGGTACACACTTTCTAAAACTGTGCATAAAATTGAAATTATCTGATAGCATAGGGTTCAGATAGAAGTCACAAAAGCAGGCTGGACGTGCTTTTAAAAAATTGAACTTCAAAAAGAAATGTGCTGGTATCCTGCAGACAAATCTTAGTGAACTGATTGATCCCAACCCATTGGATGTCTCAGTCTGAGCTGCAGATGGGAAAAGATTGGTGGCAGTGATTGCCAGGAATATCTTCCTGAGCAAATTTCTTTTTCTCCCTGTGCTGGCAACAGCGAATACAGAAAAGCTGATAGAATTTAATATTTTCAGTGTACACAGTTATGTTTTCTCTGGTTTATTATGGATTATTATGCCTGTCAGGACGATCAAGTAACTACTCCAGGAATCCTTATCCCACCCTTTGCAGCTGTCCATGCTTTCAGTTTGGATTTCTGTAGGACAGGCTGCAGAAATACTTTTTTTTTTTTTAAAATATGTATATACATTACTGTATGTGCATAGTCAAAAATACACCACCACTGCCTCACACTACCTGGGATCTCACTTGGCTGTAGGAGATAAGCCTCCTGTTTGCCACCAAGTTACCATGTGAAGATAACAAAATGAAACTTATCCAGCATTTGTGTTAGCCCCAATCTGTTTCTTTTTTTTTTTTCTTTCTCTGTTTCAAATTTTTCACATACAAAATTAGTTCTTTCTTGGTGATTTGAGAGGTTACTTCTTCTGGTTATACTGTCTCAGCTTTAATTCACTGTGTATACGTCTGAATATTATAAAGGTGGAAACTGCTAAGAGGTGATACTGATGGCTATTCTTCAGCTTCCGCCTTTATCTGAAGATAACACTGATATATTGGCCTTGCAGCTTATAATGTTCAGCTTTTCCCTCAACACTTCTGAGTTTCTATAAGGAGGAACTAGAGAAGGAAGGTAGTCTTGGACAATATCTTACAATATTCCTGGGATTCTTACTAGGACAATCTGTGTAACTGTAAAATTGGTGATAGAAATAAAAGTAAATAAATATAGTGCATTCTTGCATTATGAGTCCTGCGAATCAGTTTTTGACTAATAAATTTACCGTGTTCTGGTAAAAAATATTTTATCTAGCCATAAGAGACTAGATAATCTCTTGACTACTAACTGAAAAAAGTCCTTTTCTTACAGGTGTTAAAACTTCAGAAACGAATGCAATCTTTTTGGTATTTCGAAAGCAGAGTTCTGTGAAACACATGTATAGTATGCCATTTCTTGTAATAAAAAACACTTTCAAAATAACAGAAATGTACAAAGAAGCCATTCACTGATTTCTGCAGTGTTGTTTTGACTTCTGATATCCAGCAATGTCTTTCTGGTTGAGGCTGCTAGCTAACAAGGCTGCTAGAACCTCAGAAAAAAGGCCATCTGAAAAGAGCTCCTTTGTAACTGGCTAGTTTGAAGGACACTTGAAACATGGTAGTAACGCAAACAAAGTTCAGTTATTCTGCCTGAAAGATTAAGGATTTAATCCATAGGATGGGAACAGGCAGAAGGAAGGGGCAGAGGACCTCAGGAGAGTCCGTTCTGCCCCCAGAAGAGGAGGTAGGGAGGAGAGGTAGGGACACTGCTTGCTCTTTTGGCTGCAAGAAGTGCTTTTCTGGCGTCCTTCAACCTGACCATCAGCAGAATCCAGTAGTTAGTCCATAGGCTACATTGAGTGGCTGCTTCTCTCTATTAAGTATAAAGGGGTTACAAAATATATGTACATTACAGTCCTGGTCCCAAATGGCCTAAAATGTAAATAGAACTTACTACCTTACTACTAAAATTGTAAAGCATAGTGAATAGTGAAATTCTAACTTTATATCAGACTAAGAATCTCCTATCTTTCTAGCAATTCCAAATTTTAGAAGGGTTTTGGCTAAGGGATAGGAATAGAAAAATGCTCCTTGCTTTTTGTGCATGTATATGTGCATATATTTTTCCTTAAAAAGTTGAAGAGCTGTGCTGTACTTTATACACTCTTGCCTAAGCTCTTAGACTCACAACAGTCCGTGAGAGACATCATGATGTCATTATAATCACAGCACGATTTTCTTCCCACTAGAAAGAAACACATTGTTCTCCCTCAATGAAAGAAAATTGAAGCTTTCAGTATTGCAAATAAAACAAAACACATAAGTTGCTATTTATCCTTAATTGCTATAGGCCCCTGAAAAGCAAGTAAGAGACATGTTGCATTTTGAAATCAAGTATCTTCCCTTAGTCTTTGTTCAGCTAGAATCTTTGGCTTTCAGTTTTGTTTCTCCCCTTCCAAATACCTGTAGAAAGGGTGTATTTGTTATATTTGTTTGCAGGTATGTGTGTAGGACTTTTTTTCTTTTTTTCTTCTTTTTTTTCCTTTTTTTTTCTTTTTTTTTCCTTTTTTTTTCTTTTTTTTTCTTTTTTCCTTTTTGTGTATGTGATCCAGGCAGCAGCACCAGCACATCACCTGAGGGCTATTTCAGATAAGAAGATTCACTTAGTTCCTGCATGTTTGTGTGTTAGGTGCTCTTCCCACCTGAAGTGCCTAAGTAGCTACCTGGAGTTACGCAAAGTGTCTCATTAACATTCAGAGACTGTGCTGAAGTGTGAAAAGAGAAGAGATGTGGAGGGGGACATCACTCTGAAAAAAAGGCAAGATAAAAGGAGCCTGCTGGGAAGAAAAGACAGTTGTTTCCTAATTGAGCTGAGGACGAAAATGGAATGGCCTGTGGCATGCTTCCTCTGATCTCCCTTCCTTTGCATGGAGGGATGCTGCTGTGCCAGATAAATTGCTAGCCTTGTGACAGCATCGCAGATGTAATGTGTTGCAGACAGTTAAAAAAATCCACCATCCTCTTTTGTAACATTTGCTAGTACCAATGTAACATATGCAAGTACCAATAATAAAAGACTTACATGTATATTATGAACTTGCTATCTCAGAGGCTTAGTTCCTTTCTCAAACTAGGCTGGGTTTTGTGAGGCATATTCATTCAATATATTGAATGTGAGGCACTGGATCTCTCTTTTTGAGGGGTGCATAAGTGTTTTTGGGAAAAGGGAGACCTTAACTGTTGATAAAGTAATGATATCCTGACTCTTACTTTTTTATTCTAAGACTAATTCTATGGTTTCTAGTGCTTTTTTGAGCCAGAGGCCTCACAGGAGTGACCAGCTGATCCTGAAATATGATGGGTCTCTGAGCAGGACAAAAACCCTTTTCATACAATGTGCTGTGTGGGAGGTGGCTGCCATTCCTTCCAGCTTTTTCACCTCCAGCTTACATAATGATAACGTGCTTTCCTTGGACATAAACCTAATGATGGCCACTGAGATATCTACCATATACTTTGTAAAGAGTAAAGAGACACATGCTATACTTCAATCAGGACAGCAGAGTGACTAGTTTGATATCACTGGCATAAAGTGTCAAATTATCTTTAGTGTGTCTGAATTTCACCTCTAGGGAAAAGGCACTACAATTGCAAACTAGTAGGGCACAGGTCATCGTGTGTATTCATAGCTACGTAGGATTGCTGTTCTGACAATATGCAATGCAATATTTTGCATTTTGTACTTACTGTGAGATACCAAGTCTACTCAGTATACAAGAACCTATAAATTAATAAATAAATAAAATATCTTTGATTGTCAGAATCTTGTGGGATTGTATGGATGCTTGGGGTGAAATTTATTCAGAATTTGTGGTGGAGTATTTATGGTGGAATGCAGACTTCCGATAAAGATCTGGAAATACTGAATATATAGTGTTGTATAAGCACCAAGGCATACCGATTTATTTGACTATATTGTATGCAGAGTCTGAAAAATTCCTGTAGAATTTGAAGGTCATTTGTTCTCTTGTTTGTAGGAGTTTCTGTGTGTAGTTAAACAAATGTTTCGCAAAACAGGTTATCATGACACTACAATATTTCCCTGAGTTCATCACAATGTCTTTAATATTTCTGTGGCATTGGAAATAGTATAGCATCTAGAAGACATCTTTAAGGAATTAAGTGCTTAAATTGGACTCATGTTTTAGTCCCTTAGAACAGGTAGGAATAAGAGATGCCATCAGACAGGCCACAGAGACATAACACAACTACATTACTGGTTTAAAAAGATGTGAACTGCTTTGATTTGTGTTTTAAGTAGGTCTTTGGAAAAGCACTGTGATATAATTACAAATTCAAAACCATCAAAATATGATGGTAGGCAACTTTTTTTTTTTACATTACATTTTTTTTCCGCGTTTTCTTCTCTAGTTCTTTCCTCCTTTTTTTTTGTTTGATTTATAATTACAGTGTTGCCTTTTCCTAGGCTTAGCTCTTAAACATGACTGCTCACTGGCATGACACTCATTGTGCAAAAGCTATGTATTTTAAATTCTGCTTTGTTACCTGAAGCTGCAGCATCACCCTTATTTTAGGTGTTCAGTTTTGTTTTGTTTGGTTTGGTTGAGAGGAAGAATAGAAGGGAATAAAGAGCCCCTGCCTGATTATTGTCTCTAAAGCAATTGAAGACCAGGCCTCATTAGGAAGCAAGCAGGTTGAAAAGAGCTGGCTGCAGCAAGTTACTTGTTGCCTAGTGACACTATCAGACCTATAAACTCTGGCTTAACTCCTGTTCTTTTAACCCCCTAGAGTCCAGTAGCTCCATTTTATACATGGGCAGTTCTTTTCTTGTAAAGAACCCTGCATTTCACATGAAAACAGTTTGTACCGCTAGATGCCAGTAAGAATCAGAGAGAGAAAGGATGGACAGATCAGAAATGAAATTAAGATCTGGCAATTTCTTTCACGTAGGGCCAGGATAATTTTATGTCCTCTTCCAGCTCATTGGAATTTGGAAATGCTATATAAATGCAACATGTAAATATAGCCGTGAAACGGAGAGCTACTATGCTCAAGAGGTAGGCTATAGGAATTGGGAGTTTAAGTCATCAGTATTTTGGACGGTATGTGCTTTCATCTCACAATAACTTAGATAACCGTGTTTGATATTTTTCATGCTGACAGTCTCAGTTGTTCTGCTAAACTGTATTTCAAAACACTATAGGCAACCTAGAAAATGAACAAAAAAAGGATAGCTCACCTGCTCTCTCTCCACAGACTTGCCTCTTGGAAAGTGAATTTTTAGGAGTACTACCTCTTTCGTCAGTTAAATTTGAGAACTATTTAAATTTGAAAACAACAGTGATGTTCTTGAAGTCTTTCAATCAGACGTGGCAGGAGCAGCATGACTTAGAAAACTTGTGTGCTGTTGGAAAAGTATCTATTAGATATATAACAGGTAGATGTTTCCTGTAGAACAACTGAGTTAATCTATTATTGCTCACTTTGAAGTGTTTGGGAATGGGCAACTCACAGGCTAGATGACCTCAAGTACCAACAGCAGGTTTAACCTGTGCCTTTCTAACATCGACAATTTCGACATTTCTTTCTAAATTTTATTTTCTGTTGTTGTCGCCTGTTCATTTTTGGGTATGGCTGATTGGCAAGTAAAATGTTATTCACATATAATGGTAGCTATTAATGTGGAAGTGACCGTATTTCCTTGTCCTGTTTCCTCATTAACCAGCAAAAATTATCATATATTTTATCTGATAGTAAAAGTTAGGAGTGATGAAATGCTGGAGCCTTTTGAAATCAGTGTGTGCTTGGGTAAATTATATGTCACAGGATTTGGAACTACAGAAGGGTAAAATTATCCTTTGGTGAATATCAGGCAATCATCAGAGAGAAGTAATGAAGATAATTTCTAGGTTTGTAATGGAATATTCACCATATGGTGAACTTTCAGAAAATCAGTAGATAACCATCCAAAACAGAGCTAGTAATTGGCAGACGTTGTATTTTTCAAAAGAGAGTTGGAAGCATTAATGCAAAGCAGTGTGTGATTCCATTTGGGGAGGACTGGTTATCCCTCAGGATAAATTCAAACTAGAGTAAGCACAGAGAAGGTCTACTAGCAGGACTGTAGGATAGAGAATATCTCTTAGGGTGATGTTAAAAGAGTGTGGTTGATTTAATTTATTAGAATAAAAATAACAGGGAAGGGGGGAAATACAATTGCATTCACTAAACAGACAAATGTGAAAACATCACAAAGAGATTATTAAATTATTATTATAATATTATTATTATTATATTATTATTATTATTGAATTAGAGGTAAACATTTGTATAAATTATTCACAAATATGTTTATTTTGGAAAGCCTTCCATGTATCAGCAGAAGCAAAATTCTGAAACAATCTTTAAAGAAGACTAGGCAAGTAAAAATATCTATCATCTATAATACCTGTACTTCTATGTCTAGTTTATGAGGGGGACCACATATTGGTTTTGCCTCCTGCTAGAGTAGAATTTGTGAATGGTACAAAAAGAACCACTTTCTCTTCTATGTTCTTTTGAACAATCTTTAAAAAAATGTTGCATGCACAGAGAGAGAGAATACTGTAATGACCAAAGGTAGTTTGAGATAAATAAGGTATTTTCCTCATTTTAACTGCAAGAGAGAATGTGATAAATGGGGAAAAGATAAATTACTAGTTAAAGTAATGGCAAGAGAGTTGGAAAGTTTAAAGATGCAATTTATTGTATTGTAAATTAGTAAGATTTCTTTATAGCTATTTCAAAGCTATGCTGTCCTTCATGTATTTCCATTCTGAGGAGGATTTTGCATCCTATAAGAACAGACATTAGAGCAAGGAGATAACATATATTTAATAATGACTTGCCAAATAGATATCCGCTTATGTTTTTATTAGTCCTTGGATGCATGATCCTTCCATTTGGAACAGATTTGGATAAGAAATATTTTTCTGTGTTACAAAAAAAGATTTCTTTTTCTCTCATCCTGAAATAAGGTATCAATGGTGTGTGTCAGTCCAAGTTTTTCTCTGAAAATATTTTTTAAAATAACTATAATTAGAGTAGATATTAAAAAATTAAATACAATTTTGAATGAAATATTTCTTTTTTAAAAAAAATGGTATGCTATTTGAACAGTATCAAAATAACTGTCTTTTAGAAAAAAAATCCAAGTTCTTAAAGTTTGTTTTACAAATTATTATACTGTAGTGAAACATGGTTTCCCCTGCACAGGTTTCCCCAGCTCTATACTGTATTTCTGAACAACTCACATTCCTCAAATAGTTCTGCCTTTTTTATTGTCTGGACCATCTGTTCTGTTGTAAGCTGCTATTATTTTGAGCCTTCTCCTTTTAAATATAACTTTTAGATTAAATTAAGTTTCTAAAAGCCAAAATTATTACCAAAGCATGTTCATAAATGTGCTTCTATTTTTTTTTGCTATTTAAAAAATCTTTTCAGAATTTCAGTCTAATGATAGCACAACCCTACTAATGATACTGATGCGAAGGATGGAATGATGTAATTGTTCTTGAGCAGTTTCTGAGGAAAGCATTTTAATAAATCACTTCTAAATAATTTTTAATACTTCGCTGAAAATAATAAAACAAAATTTGAAATTGTATTTTGATGACAACTCATTAGGGAGTCCAGTTATTTATGGAGCCATTGCAATAGCAAATACAAAGCAAGGAAGTTAACCAATTGCCATGCCTACTTGATTTGCAGGCCTGCATGCCTCTGTACACTGCTATCACCTTTCATTAAAATTTCATGAGAGATGTAATGAATGACACATTAAGAACTCATGGAGTCTACACTCAGCTTTCCAGCTGATCTGCCACTCATAATTCTGTTCATGTCACAGCCTCTAAGAATAAGTCTACATTGCCCAATTCAGTGACCTAAAGAGAAAGGTGAATAGACCTAGATACTGAAAGCATTATAGCCTTGCAGCACTAGATCTGAAGAAATTCATCATCCTTCTCCTGATCTGCACCCTTTCTATATATAGATTAATTTGGGTAAATGAATGTGGTGCAACATTTAGTAGACATGCTCTTACCGTCTAAGAAATCTTTTTACTAAATGTGGAAACCAAGTATGGATGCCTTATTACAGGCTCAGTGGCTGAGTGGCTGCAGCATAGGCACATAAGCCAAATTTAGGCCTTTAATAGGACAGTTGTTTTGCAGTTTTGACATGCTGTTTTGCTGTTTGACATGCTGTTTTGCAGTTTTGACATGCTGTGTTTAAGTCAAAACTAGGTTAGTAACTACATTCAGCCATGATAAAATAGCATCATTATCTCCAGTAATTATCTCATTATCACCAGTACAGATTGGGGGTTGACCTGCTGGAGAGCAGCCCCACAGAGAGGGACCTCTGTGTCATGGTGGACGACAAGTTGAGCATGAGACAGCAGTGTGCCCTGGTGGCCAAGAAGGCCAAAGGGATCCTGGGGTGCATTAAGAAGAGTGTCTCCAGCAGGTCAAGAGAGGTGATCGTCCCCCTCTATTCAGCCCCGGTGAGGCCACACCTGGAGACCGTGTCTAGTTCTGGGCTCCCCAGTACAAGAGGGATGTGGAGCTGCTGGAGAGAGTCCAGCGCAGGGCTACCAGGATGATCAGG
>JAUBOD010000279.1:4812749-4823999 GCA_032353885.1 Nothura maculosa | reverse complement strand
TCTGGAGGTCTTCAAAACCCGCCTGGATGCCACCCTGTGCCACCTGCTCTAGGTGCCTGCTTGAGTGGGAAGGTTGGGCTAGATGATCTCTAGAGGTCCCTTCCAACCTTGAAGATTCTGTGATACTGACAGTGTCTAATTTAAACTTATAGCTACTAGTAATTCTAAGGTAAGTACCAACACTAAGCTGCTGAAGCAAGTTACCTACACTAGACTTGTGAAATGTAGCTCTCTGGGAAGTTACCTGGAGAGAAATAGGTCCTCTGCTTGATTTAGTTGCTTATGATCCTCAACCCAAATATGATACTATGAAAATAGCAATGATGAATTGCACTCCTCGTGGTTAATGCCCAGAGCTTTTTCCAAATACTCTTAAGATTGATTCATTTTAATCTTTTTTGGAGAATGTCTGTGGAACTAAGCACAAGATACCCAGCTATTGCATTTCTCAGGCTTTCTCCTTCGTTCAAGGAAAATCCTATATGTAGAAACAATTATTGAACTTGATTGAAAAACAATTTGGTAAAGAAGAGAAACTGCTGATTAAATCAAAAAAATGCATTTCTGATTTTCAGTTTTGTGTTTATGTTTTGTATTTCTATCTGTGTTTATGCTCTAAAAGCTTAGGGCACTTTTACAGACATCTTTGGTTGACTATCCTGATATCCTGGTAATTGGCTATTATCTGCTGAGCTGGAGCGAAGGTTGGCTTAAAACAATGTGAACAAAGCAGAAAGGAATAAAATAAATTGAAAAAAAAATATAAGCTATTGATCAGCAGCTTTTATTGATTTGGGATAGGTAAATGGTAGAGTTGCTTAAAATAAGAATGGAATGATTGTTAAATGACAGTAAATCATAAATCCTTATATAAAATTACTGAAGTAACTTTTAAGAAGTATTATTTGAAAGAACACACTTAATCGGGCCAAAAAATGAGATCTAAATCCAATTTTCAGCACTCTAAAGCTTGGATAAAGTTGTCTGAGTAAATCTTATTCTACCCTCCAATTTCAAACCCAGTAAAAATCTTTTTGAAAGAGAAAGATAGAGAAAAACCTTTTTATCTTTAAAGGGGAAAATCATGAATAATTTCAAATGAAGAGTCAGTTCTAGAACTGTATGATCTTGCTAACGCATCGTGAGCAGGAAAAAAAAATGAGATTGGATAAATAAATGATTTGCTATAAATTATTTGTGGTGAATGGTGCATCTTCTAGGTACCTGTATATCTTGCCATTCTGCATTTATAATGTTTTCTTCTGCTGTTATTGCTAAAGGACCTGTTCATTTTGTGGGGATTTGTTCTGCCTTCTCAACCCAGTGAAGATAAATAATCTTGGCATATTATGTTCCAATTATAGATTTAAAAATTAAATGAGAGGCATTGCCTTCACAGATAAATGAAAACCAGTCGCTGAGTTGTGCAATAGCGGAGATTGTAAAGGGGATGAGAGCTGAATTTCTATAAAAATGATAAGAAAGAGTCTGTAATCCAGTCAGTTTCCTACTTAGTCAAGAGGAAATTAGGCAAATGGATCCTGATTGTTTTCTTGTTTATTTTCTCTGCTTTGTGAATGAGACTCTCAACCTCTCAGCACATATTGGAGATATGTCCAGGATGTTTACAAGCCTGGTTCGCCAGGCACCTAAGTCCATGTCTTCAGAAGGGATGTGCCTATACAGTTTCCATGGTAACTGTAATACTGTCACTCTTTGAAATCATGTATTTAGATGTCAGCTTCTACATTGCAGCACATAGCTCAGGGTACCCCAAGGGTCATCTTTGACTCTGAACCATGAACACAACAGGACAGCTCCATTGGTCACATTTGCTATAGGATGATGAAGAAAAATGAACTATAGCTAGGTGTCAAATGTCTGTGTGGAAACATATATCAATTCTATGTTGATGAAATGAAATATGCTTTTCGAAGAACAGAGCACACTGATGTGCCCTGAAGCTGTGCTGATAACGATAATTTTGTTTGCAGAAGAACTGTGAGAGGGAGGAGGATAGGCATGGTATTTCACTACCTTTCTTGAAGAGTGAAAACTACATAAACCCATCCTGTCCCTTTTCTCTCTCTTTTTCTGCAAACAGCCAAAATGGCTAGTTCTGAATAATTTAAGCAGGAGAGGTTCAGGTAACCAGGATACCAGGAGGGGAAAAAAAAAAAAAAAAAGCACATATTAGATTTGATGGTCTGCCTCAACCAATTCAGCTCAGTTTCTGTTGATGTTTCTGGGTAAATTGTTTGTATTTATAATCTTTTGTGTGTTTTCACTAAAGGCTAGATTGGGAGGAGAATCAACGTCTAGATTCCATTATAATTTGATGCAGAAAACTCTGTGCAGAGGGACTCTGATTCCTCAGACACAGTATATGGCAAGTGGAAAATATGCAGTGTTTACAGTTACTCTACAAATTCTTGCATGGCCTTGGATGAATTTTGTTTGGGATTTATCTTATCTGCTCTTGGACAGACAGAAATGCAAAAGCAGTTGCAATATACACTGTAACTGCAGAAAGTTTGCTGGTTGTCTGTTTGATTCCAGCTTTACTAAACTTTTCCAAGCAACTGCCAGTATGTCTTTCTCTTGCATGTGCTAGCTAACAACTAACAGCATGTTAGCATGCATAGCAATGTATGTTGCTATGTATGTTAACTAACAACTACATTTGAAAAACATAATGGACAGATGTATGTAGAAGAGATGTGCATGTAAGAATATCTTTGAAAAATGTTTTCTTAAAAAGGGTGACTTTAAAACATAAAAAATTTTGTCTTGTCTTAGTGACTGAACACCATAAATGCTCTTTAGAAGTGTAATGTGTCACCACATAAACATAGAAGCACTGGTATAGTAGATTTATGTACACTTGGGAAAGAAAGACACTGCTTTTTGATGAGACTAATGGCTTAGAAGTGGCTTCAGGAAGAGTGCCGGTAATCACATATGATGGTCTGAATTGATGGCTGATGGCTTGTAAAGGGCAATGCACTGAAGTCATTTCAGGGAGCTTTTAATAATGCTTAGCAAATGATCAGACTGCACAGTCAATCCTTTTGTAGATGTCAATAATAATTTCTCCGTCCCAGTAAGGTCAGACCATGAAACAAAAACAAAACAAAGAGGGAAGCACATAATTCCATGCTTAGTTAAGAGAATCATAGAGTCTTGAAGAAAAAAAAATGGATTAAAGGAGTAAGCTTTATATAGATGAGTAATAACTGTATTTTTCACTTGAGATTTGGATCCCACTCACAGATTCTTCGAGGATTCATTTTCTGTTTATAGTTGTAACATTGTATGTCTTAGAACCTACCAAATCCTGAATCATGACTAACATTTGTTGTAACATGATACACCAATATCAAGGAAGTAATACTCAAAGCAAAGTTAGCCAGGAAAAAGTGTTGAGGAGCAAAGAGTCCAATTTTTGCTTCCTCTGGATATGAGTATAAACTGCTCCGCTTTATTCATCCTCTTCTCCTCTATTGGGAAGTGACAGACTTAGTAAATGGCCATGCCCTCTCTTTTTCCTCTTAAGAGATCTGGATAGACCTTTCTCCAGATTATTTAAAGTATTAACCATTTTTTAATTCCTACACTTCAAGATGATAGGTTGTACCTCCAAATGCGATTTTCAGAAATCATAATGTTCAATAGATCAATTCAATTGTTTGTACCTTGATGATCTGCTACCACACTCAGGTCTCACAGCGTTGTTTTTAAGCTATATAATTTCCATGTTGCCAAGAGTAACAGAAAGACTTTGGGGCTCTGATTTACCTTGGAGAAATGGATTTTGAAACTGTACAGTAATGCACTCAGCACAATAGATTTATGGTATTCTAAGCAATATGTAGTAACATTTTCTTCTGGTATATAAAAGGTAAATAATTTTCTTTTTCTTTTTTTCTTTTTTTTTTTTCCAAGGAGCAATAATTAGCACATCAGAGTATTGCAGTTGAACAAGATGATTTACCCCAATGTGAACTGTTGAGTGCATTAACTTTCTTTAAAGGAAACAGTCTAGCCTTTATTGAGATGTTGTTGTTCCCAAGTTGTTTAGATGATGGACTGATGAGACATTACTTAGTAGTTCTGACTTGCAACTCATATGAGTATTTGTTCTGCAGAGTTTACAGCTTTGTTTATCTGATTCTAACACTGGAATCACTGCATAATTCAATCTAGGGAATTGATTGTGAGTATATTTTGAGTGACAGACAAAACAAAAAAAATTGTACTGTCCAAGAATCTCTTAGGAAATTTCAGGATCACTCATTTTGTCAGCACATGTTACTGCTTTGGCCAAATATATAGGCTATTTTACAATGTTGCTACATGTTCTATGTCTCTGCATTTCCAGGAAAACTTAAAGAACAAATTCATGTTTCACTTTAGTTAGATTTTGTTAGGTTCATGTTTACATACTGACGAAGATGAGACTCTGGCTTCTGCTCAGTCTCATACTTGCCTGAGTTTCCAGTGAGTGTAATGGCATTAATTATTACTAATCAATATCTGTTAATAGAAGTGTGGTGAATATCTTGGAAATACATATTACCTTTCTCTAAGGGTAAAACTGATTGTTTAAATAATGCTGCATTTGTTTGCTTTTTTCCCCCTTAATAGAATAAAGCACAAAATCTTAAATTCATGAAAAAGTTATTCTTATCTTTGATATCAGTCAATGGTTTAAGTCCTGTATTGTGGAATTATATTTGATATAGAGAGATCATTAGTGAAAAATCAGAAGAGAAGGAGAGGAAGAGAGCCCTTTAAGCCTGATTGCTAACAGACCTTGTAGGAGAAAAAAAAAAAAAAACCTTATTGCCTGTTACCTTAAAGGTAAATCTTCAGCTAGCTTAAGCTTTTATTTAACCATCATACCGCAAAGATCTATACCACTTTACACAGTATAATTTTTGGCTCCTGGCAATTGAGCTGCTGCCCTACCTGCCCACTTACAGCCTGGCACTCCACCAGAATTTTTCTTACTATCTCTGATGCATGGTAAGCTTCTTTTTATCTTCCACACTCCTCCATTGCCTTTGATAAGAGTAAAGCCATTACATCAAAGCATATTCATTTTATGTGACTTAGAACTGCAAAGGCTTATAACTTTCATTAACTTATTGGTGGTTCTGTTACCATTGTTATGGGTATTTGTAAAAATACTACCCCAAACTTCTGTTTTTTGAAGAAGCTGGGGATATAGAGGTTGATATTGTGAAATTTTAAGTTGAAAGATAAAGAGAAGTTTTCACTGTTAGTTGACTCTTTTGGTTTGGCAAACCTTGCACATTTTTATAAGTATGATGTGCAGGAGTAGATACTCATTATATCCCTCTGCCTCTTTACAGTTTAAAATATAAGCTTCAGAAATGCAAAGATCATATAATCTTTTTTTTTTTATAAAGTAGCAGATAGTCTATTTTTCTGTTTCTGAGTGCTTTGCTGTTACTCTATTGGAAATAAATGCAAGAATTGTGGTAAATCATATGTTGAGGCATTTTTGTGTTTGAAAGTGAAGCTTCTTGACTAAACTTCCATCAGCCAAAAAAGGTTGTGTCCCTGTAACTTCTTGTACAGAATGGGAAAGTAAAAGATAAAATAATAAAAAAAAATCTCTTGCTTTATTCCCAGCTGTGAGACCTTCCATGGCCAAAAGTTCTGTTCAAATAAGTGAATAATAGCAAAATGTGACACTGCTGTTTGGATTTAAGAAAAAAAAATGACCTGGGTCATCAGGTTTGGTTCCATGAGCCTAAATACATAACATTGAAAAGTTTACAGAATGTTTATTCTTAATCCCCCTAAAATGATCTTAAAACTTGTAACATACAAAATCTAATATTAGGAAAAATGCAGTCTTAACAGAAGAATGAACATGGGGGATGAGTAGTTGAAGCTGTGACAGGACATTTTTCATATAAAAAAAACCTTCAAGTGTTGCAGAGAAAAGTACAAAGCCCAGGGAGCCTCACCAATCTAGTTAGGGTGATTATTTGCTCCAAATCCAGAGACTGATTTTAATCTGACATATGTAAACAAGGAATGCCAATTAAACACTTCAGATTTTTTTTCAATTGTTCCACTCAGAAAACTGTGTGTTTTCTGCTCAATATCTCCTCCTCTGTATCAAAAGGAAATAACCCTTGCTCAACCTTACATAGAAGACAAAAGATTCATGAAAGAAAGGTCTAGAGGATAAAACAGTCCTGAACCCCACAGATTTGAATCCTAGAATTAACAAAATCTAATATAATACAGTGCTGCCAATCTTGATGAATGTCAGTTGTTTACTTCCTAGCTTCCCACTGGAGACATTTACCCAAAGCTTTATTTCACACAGTTTAGTTTCCGAACTTTCAAATCGTGCCATATAGCCATTTCCATCACCTCAGGCTCCACCTGAAATAAATAGTTTTTCCCAACCTCTCTGCTTGAGAGGTTCTCTGTTCATCTTGTTTTTTTTAATTTTATCCCAGTGTCTAAACTTAAGTTGTATTTATGTCTAAATCAAAGACATTAAATCTTATTCCAGTAATGCTCTTTGAATTGAATATTTCTCTTTCTTTTCCTGGCATATATATCCACAAACATATTTACTTTGTTATATTTATTGCAATATTAACATATTTATTATTGCCTTATTTTAATAACATAAACCAACTTTTAAAAATCCCCTTTAACTAAGTTCTCTATTCCCTTAGGCACTTAGGTAGCTTTTTCTTCTTTTTTTTTGGCTCTTATTTAAGTTTGATATGTCCTTTGTAGATCTATACCTTCCTCTTTGGCGCTTCTGCTTCTCTGTCTACCAAAACCCCTTAAATGAGTAACCTTAGAATGATAATAGGTTGTTGTCCGTCATCCCATTGTTCATCAATACACCTGGATTCCTCCTTCTCCATCCCTTCAAACTGATGGACCTCTGTCTTTTTGCAAAAATGGTCATTATCTAGTTACCTGCTCCACTTACAGATTACTCTTGTTTTTCCTGAATGATGCCCTTGTCCTCTTCAAATTGAACTGAAGATAATGCTACACTTAACACTGACAGAAAGGAGCACAGACAAGATGGATGAGCCCATGGGTACATTCAGTGTATTCTTTTGACAGCCTTTGTAAGTAGCTTTGAGGAAGGTGATAGTGCATTTATGCCTCCTCTTTGAGTTGAATACCACTCTTATAAAGCTGATACTGATACAAGATTGCAGGTGGATATCTAGCACTATTAATCAGAACTGATTTGATTCGCTGTTAACACAACTTCCCTAGATATAACAGAAATTGCTTTAAGTCCAATGAGTACAATTAAATGTACACATTTTCAGTTCTTACTTTAAATCTCATTTTAACTTCTGGGAGCATAGAAAAGGCCTAGGGTGGAAATGATATTACAAAATATTTTCTTTATTATAAAACAAATAAATGAGTGCTTTCATATTTAACAGTAAAGCTTCTCTGTGTCCAGGACCAATACTAGAAATTAATATTCATAGCAAACTTTCTTGACAATACAAACTAAGCACAAAGTATTCTTATGCATTAGTTCACATATTCTTTCAGAGGCATTTGTGATCACCTGACAATGAAAAGGGACCAACCTTTGAAAAGCATCAGATTGGTTTCTGAGCGTAATCTGTCTTTGTCTTGGCATGAAAACTGCTTTTAAATTTAAAAAAAAAAGAAAAAAGAAAAGGAAAATTAATGCCTTCATTATTTGATAGAAGCTGCATGGCTGAATTATAATTGAAACAGAATGAGTATTAAGAAATCACAATTGTATGTACTAATTTTGTATCATAAATTAGGTCCTAGTCCAGCCAGAACCCAGGAATACAATTCTTGCTCTATGTGAACAGCTTAGTCATTGTACATATTTTTTATCGCAGTTTGTTCATTTCTTGATTCCTGAAATGTGCTCCTGCTTTCACATCATCTCTCTGCCTTGTTATTTCAGTATGAGCAGTTCTGATACTTTTATGTGAATGCAATACATTCAGTCTGGTCAGGAACCCATTTTCAAGTCAGAGAAATGGTTGCTTATGCATGCTGAGAGTCTCTTTACTCAAAAGTTTTTTGGTACAGAAGGAGACAGCTTTGTACAGCTATGTGCGTGAGGGTAATCCTGTTATGAAATGTTGGGTAATTCAGATTAGAAGCCAAAGACTCTTAGATATATTAGCAGCATCACACTCAGAAGTGGCTTTATTAAGGAAGGCTCTGCAATGTGGTATTTGCCAGCTGTCTTCCAAGAGAGCTTCTGTGTGGGAGATGATGGGGCAGAATTTCAGTGTTGGCTCCAGTCTTTTAAACTTTTCCAGTTTTTTAAATCATTTTGACCATACATAACTAGTATTAGGCTCTGGAATTTTGCCTTGAAATGAATATAGGTTCATTTCCTAATTTGGAGGTGAACGGAAGTATTTCTTTATTTAAATTTTACATATTTATCTTTTGTGAATCAGTTAGTTTAAATTTTCTGGTACTATATTCTGTTATGTTGTGACCTGCTAAAATAAAAGATATTTTTGCTGAAGATTAGTGATCATAAGTTTTTCTTCTCCATGGATGCTTATTTGATTGTGATTGTGGTGATCTCTCTTTATAAGTTCCTTTTTGATGACCTGTGGTCCTTGACCCTTAAGACTAGCACTATAAATGTGGGCTTCCAGATCTTGGATCATACTTGTAGCTCTTCACTCAATTCTGTCAGTTTTTTGGTATTTTTGCAGTGATGAAAGATTTACTTTTATTATATATCTTCCTATTTCTTTTACAGTAAGCACTTACACAAAGGTAGAGCAAGTTGCATGTTTACATCAATCTTCAGAACTCCCTTTAGACTAAAGTTTTAGACTAAAGTTTTGTGTGTCACTTCTCTCAGCAGATAGTGGGCCTTCTGTCCCCTCTAGTTTCTTGTCTGTGAATGATTCTGCCTGTCTTTTGTTCATATATAATACATTTCATCTATAATTTACCAGAGAGGAACCTTTATTATTTATTACCTATATGAGGACATTCATGTGTACATATGCACATATGGGGTATTTTCTTGCATAAATAGTCCTACTAATGTATAAAAACTAACGTTATCATCTAAGTGAAGATTGCTTTTAAAAGTTTTAGAAATTATTGGGTTTTTTTTTCTACCTTTAATATGTACCACAGGGTACTCTCCAGTAAGAAGTAGGTTGCAAAATGATGCTTCTCCACAAAATCCCATTTTAAATGCTGTTAAGGAATTGTTAAGATCATTTCAAATGTTGTCATCATAAGACAAGAAAGATGTGTTCTAGCTCCATATATTCCAGCTTCTTCAGAACTTATTTCTTCAGAATATCAGAACTTTCTCTTTTTTAAGAACTAATAGTGGTATTAAATATGTCATATTCTAAAAGAAATATCTTTTTCTTTAGTTTTTCAATCACTAGGTACTTTGGGTATTCTTTGTCATGAATGCTCAGGTACTCACAGCTTCTAGTTAAACAGGAAGTGATTGTTGGGAGCATTAGCTAAGGAATATGTAAGAAATTGAGAGAGGTAGATTTTTATTCATCTATTTTATTTAGCTATTATTTTTTATTTTTATTTCTCAAGATACAAGGATAAGGGAACAGCTGTTAATTTTGCTATGTTACTTTCCACATCCTTGTTTTTAGGTGGATCTGCATAATTAATACAGTTTAAAAAATAGTTTCTGTGGACACAAGGCAGTGTCTATATAGCTAACTATATAGTTATAGTTACCCAAGTAAACTATGTAGTTACCCAGGTGAGTTCAGGTCTTTCCTCTGGCAGTTATCATCTCCTGGGTCTTATATGCAGACTATGCCGTAGAAAAAAGCTAGCCATGTTAATGGGAAGCAAGTGTTTGAGCTTGAACATCTCATTTTGAAAGATTATTCAAAGGAAGGTAATGTAACAGGTTGGTCACACGATCAGATCCCATCCAACTGCTTGCAATTAATTATTCAAGCCTTTCCTTGTGTTCTTGTCGATTTGAACAGAAAAGCTGTCAGCTGTTGAGTCTCTATTGAAGATCAGCCTTAAATCGTTATTATTGAACTGCTCCTTACTAGACTCTGGGGCACATGCTCCTGTCAGAGGGAAAAAAAGAAATGAAGCATAGTGTATTGACTTTTGTATTAGGAGCAGGGGGAGGGGGCATTATTTTTTTTTCCTCCTATTTTCCACCATTTTTTTACTTTGCAAGGTGCTGGGCTTTGTACAATGTTCCCTGTTCTCCTAGGAGTATGTAAGTCAACATGGTTCAAATTACACAAGATGCATATAGGTTATATGTTTTTAATGCAAATGCTCCTGGGAGGGAAATACTGTCTTGTCTCTGGGCATGGTGTTGAATGCAAATCCTAGGGTCAGTAATGTAAACTCTTGGGATTCTGCCTAAAAGAATTTTAGTGAAGAAAAATTGACTTTCTCCTGGGAGATAAAGACTGTGAACTATGAAAGTAATAATGTTGACCCAAATAGCAGTTGCTCAAGAGATTGAACCAGTGCAGAGTTTGCTTAGAATAAATGCCATGCAGCTGTCAGATTTTGCTATATTAATTTTCTTTTTATAAGATTCATTTATGACTGTTCACAGCTCTAAGCCATTGGTTGCATAAAAAAGTGTTCTCAGATTAAAGTTGAATATCGAGAAAAGAGAACAAAAATAGTTTTAGTCCAGAGCTCTTTTCTTTAGTAATTTTATGCTGCCTTAATTTTGGAAAACAGGGACAATTATTTTTAAATGTTCTTGTCTAAAGGACATTAGCATTTTTAATCTGATCATATAAAATGTCAAGTCCCCAAAACTGCAGTATGTTTTCACAAAAAAGTACATTATAGCAGACTAGGTGAGTATCTCTGTATTAATTTGTTTGAAAAAGAGTACTTTTACACTTTATACATTTAAAGCATGTAGAGTCAGTGTTCTTTCAGGGCAACTGTCTGTAAAGAAAAACAGGCCACAGATCCCTTTTGCAACCCAGGCTGGTGGTTTAAATGCAAAAAATGCTTATTATTTGGTTCAGAGGTTTCATAATGCTCTCCTATTTAAAGGCACATTTTATAAAGATGTGCTAATCCTTTAAAAGCAAAGAGCATGTGTGCAGTTGGGTGACAGGTCATGGATATCAGGTCTAAATGTGCCTGCCTGAGCAGGAAGGTTGGACTAGGTGATCTCTAGAGGTCCCTTCCAACCTTGAAGATTCTGTGATTCTG
>JAUBOD010000279.1:4788300-4812649 GCA_032353885.1 Nothura maculosa | reverse complement strand
TGTGCCTGCCTGAGCAGGAAGGTTGGACTAGGTGATCTCTAGAGGTCCCTTCCAACCTTGAAGATTCTGTGATTCTGTCATTGACATGCTGCGTCTGCTACAGATACACTATTCGCATCAGAAGTGAAAAGCAGGGAAGTTTACATTCTGCTCATCCTGGAGCAACTGAATGTGCACCACATTTCTGCTAAGTCAGTCCTGTTTAGGTAACATCTTAGCTGCTCTGGTTTTCAGCAAGTGTAAGAAATATCCATTGCTTAGTTCTTCATGCATAAATGTTATTGCTGAGGAATCACATAGTCTGTAAGAACAAGAGAATTGCCAAAGGCAAAAATTTCCAGATATTTTATATACCCCAAAGAGTAGCCATGTTTCCAAGTCTTCCAAAACAGGATTTGGGGAAGGAGGGGTAAGGATGATGTCTTGGTAAGAATACTCTAAGCTGTCACCCTTCATTGGTCATATCTTCTTGTGGGAAATCCTGAAGTATTCGAGCATTTGGGCTAATGTCATACGATGTGCTACAAGAAGGCCACTCTGTAACTCAGCATTTAATGACTTCTGTAGTTAAGGAAAGGGAAAATGATTGCTCAAGAAAACCGTTTGTGTGCCATGTTAGTTCCTCTCTGGTGTGGCTTTTTTTTTTCTAATGTAATAATATGCGTTTTCAAAAATATATTCTATAGTGTTTAAAATTAACACTTTTTTTGACTTTGAACCAAAGCATAATATTTAGAATCTCAGATTGTACTAATTTGAACTAGAATACCATTGTTTTATTAGCATTCAACATTTAAAAATAAAATGTAGCACATTGGCTTTTGCTGTTTAATAAACAGCAACCAGAGCTGTAATAGTCAACCAAATAGAATGTTTTCCTTACTTGTAAAATGACATCTGTCATTATCTGTGAGTTTAGAAAAAGTCAAGAAAAGCAGGAGAAGGCTTAAGTGAGGCTTGTCTGAAGCATGTAGTCTGACAAAAGACTATATTTTCAAAATAATTTGTTTTGAGATACAAAATGGACAGCTTTGCAAACAAAAAGAATCAAGTGTGCTTGCAAACCCTAAAAACTGAAAAAGTAGTAACAATTAGGTCCTATATAGGGCTTCACGTATTCAAACTGTGTCCTTTGTACAAACATGTACACGAGGGGTTGAGTAGTGTCTGGCAGATCTTTAGGAACAATGTAAAATGAGAAGCAGGGAAATACGCTTTTATACTTAAAGCTCAGGATAGGATTCCTGATTTTGTTGAAATTATGCTAGTGGGCAAATCACTCAGCTTTACTGTCCTTCAATTTTCAAATTGATTAAAAAGTAGAAATGATAAAAATTACCTTAGAGATGGGTTCAGGCACATTTGAATAATCTTTCTGATATCTAGAAAGGCTTCCAAGTCATGATTCTTTGTGCATTTCATAAATATATATGAAGACAATAAAGAATCCTTAAATATTTATGTTTATTCTAAAAGAGTGATGCTTGTTGTACTTATATTTTAACTTGTGCTGCCAATCAAAGGAAAGCAAGATTACAGGATCAAAGTAACCTTTGTGAGAAGGTTTAGAACTACACTTCCTTTTGAGTTTTATCTCATATTTACCTTTGAAATCAGGTTGTATTGAAATATTCCATAAACCTTGAGTTGATTCTCAGCATAAACCATGCCATGAATTTAATCCATGCTGAAGTGTTATTTACTGAACCCTTTTTACTGT
Organism: Nothura maculosa; assembly: GCA_032353885.1. NCBI lineage: Eukaryota > Metazoa > Chordata > Aves > Tinamiformes > Tinamidae > Nothura > Nothura maculosa. The sequence goes on along the minus strand of JAUBOD010000279.1, from coordinate 4,810,929 downwards.
TAAGAAGTTAGTTTGTCTAAGATGTCAGCCTCAACAGCTAAAGAGCCTAGCTTGACAAAGTTCAAAAATATGAATGGCATGATAACCATATCTACTTAAGCATTATAATTCAAATTTAAAATGTTTCTGATTATAGTAATCTTATAAGAATTATAAACCTCTGTAAGCATCAAAAATTAGGGCTGTGTCCATAACAAATCCCCATATGATGATGCAGCACAATCTGAAAGCAAATTCACAGAAATTGTCTGCTGTTATTTCAATATAAAATCTGTGGGGGGCTTTTCTGCCTGCAAAGTTGAATATATGTATGGCTTATCATATATAATGAGTAGTTACTATTTTTCTAATATTCCTTCGTGAAATAATTTCATTGGATCAGAATCAGCAGGAATCTTTTTGTTTCAGAATACATACAAACTGTTCTTCAAATATTTCTATTCCTATTTTTGTATTTGCAGTGCTATAGCTCTTTTGCTTAAAACATTGCTTCATCAAGTATGATGATGTTATGTTTCACAGAGATCTAATAAAGATTCTGTATGTTTCTGTACCAAGGAAAACTTATATCAAATCCTAAAAGATAGGAGTAGCTTAGCAGGAGACGTTCTGCAAAACAGAAACCATCTGAGCAGTAGTCAGATCTGAAAGAACCTACAAACACAAATGTATGAAATGCAGCTTTATGCCTCCCCAGTGATCTGCCGAAAGAAATACCAGTTAAAGGAGAAGTATGATCTCATGGTATTCCATAACTGGATATGTTCAGTATGGAAATAAGAGTGTATATGAGTGAAATAAGTGTATATAAGAGTGAAATAAGGAGAAGGAGCTAGAGGAAAAGCAGTATTTAGCTAATGCCCTAGGGAAGTTTTCTTTATATATTTGGTTTTTTAAAAACAGTGTCATAGAGTTAACACTTTCTTCCTGTTCACAAAGATGGAAAGGTATACAATAAATTGCTCTTTTCCTTCTTTTAAATTTTATTCAGTGAGTACTGCACTGTTGTCCCCAAGTGACTGGGAGTCTCAAGACGCAATTATTTAATTTAGTTCTAATTCCCAGAGGAGATGCTTCCTTTGACAGTGCATATGTTGAATAATGTTCATCCAACGGATGACATAAGTTTACTTGCCAAACTGACGGAGAAAGAAAATAACTCCTTCTCAGATGCCTCATGAAACTCTTAATAGCTTTTCACGAGGGAAATGGATACCATTCAAAGTTTCTCTCCAGAGTGCTCCTCCAACTTGAGATGCTTCATTACCTCCTCAGTTACCTGCAGAATAAATGTAGTTAAACGTGCGGGGCCACTGAGCTGCAGTAACTCTAATTAATGTAGCATAATATTGATTATTTGCAATTAGTTCAAATAATGCTTCTGCCACTGGCACTTTTAATTCTGCGTATGTGAGACTGTGGTGTATTCTGATTGTATTGTGTATAACAGTATTTATGCTGCATATACAAAGATCTTGAAAATAGCAGCTGTTGATGTGCTCATTTGATGATGGTCACAGATTGGAGGAGATACAAATCCTCACTTTATCTAATAAGTAACGTCTTACTTTTGCTTAGATTTACATGCTAATATAAAGAGAGATGATTACATTCCTTAATATTGTAAACAGCAAGGTGTAAGTTTATCAGTTTATAGGTTTAGGATACACAAACAAAAGCCTGAAAGAAGAAATTTTAGTCCTCCAGGCAGCTCAGTGTTTCGTGGAAAAAGCTGGATCCTGTTTGATCAGAGCCCCTAGAATTAGTGAGTGATCCAAAATTTCCTTTCTTTCTTGGAAATAGGAAGCAGCTTGCACAGCAATGTATGCAAGGGCCCAAATGATCTAAAACTGCAGTATTAAAGATAATGTTATTTTTATTTAATATCCTGAAGGGCTGACAGTTAACAATGGCTGAAGAACTTTAGCTGCTAATGCATAATATATTCATAACAAATTAAAAGGGTGGCCAACTAAATACAAATATCATGTGATTAGTGCTGTTAATACCATCCTATCCTAAAAAAGTCACAATTAACATAACAGTCTGTACACAAAATAAGCTCCTACAATCACTTATTTTTTAAAAAATAAGAGCATGTTTATTCGTCCTTGAATATGCTGTACATAATGTAAGTGAAACTTGTATTGACAGTTGGCATGAAATATATTTTTGCAGCTTTGAAAACTGGAAGGGGGCAGTAAAAATGATCATCGCAATTTGTCTAGCACTGGTTTTCAGAATTCCCATTGTCATAGTATCTGAAATTATTTGGAAGCTGTTAGCACTGTCCATATCATAGTACAAATGCTTCTGTGTTCTTCCTTATTCTGTAGTTACAGAAACACAGAATTAACTCATGTTACAGTTAGACTCCAATCAGCAAAACCCTCAAAAACAGACACCAGCAGCTTTAAAAATCTTCTGTCTTGAGCACTGTGTTCAGATCTCATCCCATCTGAGTTTGTATCCAGCACGATGCCCCTTGTTTTATGGTAGTATTGTAACTGAGTAAAGAGGGAATCTTTTCCCGGGCAAAGATTGAATGGGCAAAGCTCTTTTCCTTTCCTTCCTCCCTTCCTCCCTTCCTCCCTTCCTCCCTTCCTCCCTTCCTCTCTTTCTCCCTTTCTCCCTTTCTCCCTTTCTCCTTTCTCCTTTCCTCCTTTCCTCCCAGCCTCCCTCCCTCCCTCCTGCCTTTTTTCATTTGTTCTATAACACAGAGACATTATAATGCAGAATAGAAGCAGTTTTGTTGTTAGGATAAATATATTTAATGTAAAATATTAAGGAATATCTGGAAACTATAAGCTCTGCAAAATTTCAACCATACGAGACAGTAAACAATATCAGAATAGACAGACAAACACCATGGTAACTAGATTTGACTAAACTCATTTTTGCTGAGAGATACAGAGAGACTTGATTGATCCCTAATATTCCATGAGATATAGATATCAAAATACCACTTTTGTGTTAACTATTTTCTTCAGTGTAGTTTTCTATTTTTCCTTTTAGCCTTTTAGCTAAAGGCTGTTTGGGGATTCTCTAGAAAATATTTAATGGTGTTGCTCTCTTTGTCTCATAAGTTTTTAAAGAGATCATGATGATGCGTTGAAGTTGGACCTTTGAGTCTGGACTCTCTTTGAGCCCCTCTGTCTAAAGGGCAGCACATAGCAGTAGGACTACAGCTCATTCACCACCATCCACTCATGTAGACTGAACTGTCTGAAATTGAAATCCTTCCTGGGGAGAGATCTGCCTAAAAAATGGGGAGGTTAGGTGGGGAAAGGGAGATAAAAGCTAATGGTGTAAGAAAACAATCTTGTGACTTTGTTTTGAGCTATTGCATATACAGATGAACAGACTTTGTCTCTAGATTCCAACTGGAATCAGATCAGGACATAAGTTTCAAAATGCTTGTGTATGACCTTGAAATTTTGCACTGGAAAAAAAAATATTTTATAATGGTAACTCATAACACCACAAAATCACAGAATGGTTGAGGTTGGAAGGGACCTGAGAGATCATCTAGTCCAAGCCCCTGCTCCAGCAGGGACACCCAGGGCACGGGGCACAGGGCTGCATCCAGGCGCGTTTGGAAGATCTCTAGAGAAGGAGACTCCACAGCCTCCCTGGGCAGCCTGTGCCAGGGCTCTGGCACCCTCACAGGAAAGTTCTTCATCACACGGAGATGGAACTTCCGGTGTTTCAGTCTGTACCCATTACCTCTTGTCCTTTCACTAGCCACCACCAAGTAGAGTTTGACTCCATCCTCTTTCCATCCTCCCTTCAAGTATTTGTACACTTTTATAAGATCCCCTCTCAATCTTCTCTACCCATACAGAAAAGCAGAATACCTCATCTGAGGATGCTGGCTTGTTCTGTGAATTCTCAAACTTAATTCTGGGAATAGAGGAAAAATGAAGGAAAGTAGAGGCTGGGGAACTGAAGAAAACTTCAGACCTACAAGCTCAGTCTAATCGATAGAGATGCATCTCTGTGAGCTTCAAGGAGTCTGTAACAATAGATCAAACAAGCCAGCAGCCCCTTTGCCTCGAACTACCACTTCCCATGGCATTTCTATTTGCCTTTTTCCTTATGTCAGGAAAAATTGGAAAGATCAAAGCTCTCACAAATCCCTGTGAGTGACATCTCATTTGGGGCACTTGACACACTTCATACTGTTTTTTTCTCCCAGAATGGAAGCCTCTTCAGTTATCAAAATCCAGATTTATGAGCATAAAGATTCAAGTGAAGTACCGCAAATAAATATTTGCTGCCTTAGCAGGTGTGCCTCCAGACGGGAGGAAATCATAAAAAAAGAGAGAGCTCATGGGTACTGCTGCTGCTGGGAAATTTAAATTTAGTTAAAATGTTAAATTTAAAGCAAGTTTAATTATCTAAAGAAGTTTGTTACCTCTAGGGTGCAGGGCAATACTGTGGCTTCCCTTCTCTTTTTCTCAAAGTCAGGCATAGGCAAGGTCCCTGACAGCGAGAGGAGTGATGGCAGCACACTCCGAAGATGCAGTTTATGAACTCTAGAGTTAAGAGGATATGAGAAGCCAGAACAACCAGTGCTGCTAGTGTCTGTTGGGTCTTCTTCAAGGGCCTGTGAACTCGACTGCATCCCAAGAGGGGAAGAGTATATGGCTCCAAGAAGTATAGTCATCTTCTGACCATCTGCACCATCTACTGTGAGAATTACTCCAATTCCTCACACAGGAGGCATGAATTACGCAAGTAGAGCTTGGCAGAATGAATTGTTGCCTCCCTCCTTCCTTGCCACCATTCTCCTTCCTCATCTGGTCCCTGATTCGTGTCTAAAAAGCATTTACAGACCTGTGACTTCAGGCCACAGTATAGGCATGGCTGCTTTCAGCACATTTTCTGTGCCCAGAGCAGCAGATTGTTTTTCTTTGAGAATGATGTTGTGGCTGTGCAATAAAATGGAGTTATCAGTTATTCTCCATTATTCTTTGGCTCTGCGTGGTAGTTTCTGCCCTTGCAGACACAGGTCAGGGAAACCACACTGAAATCTAGCTAGCAAAAGCACTTCTGTCCAGCAGAGGTGACAAGTACAGTTGATAAAAGTTTATTTGTTCTATATTATCATTTGGCAGATGATTAGAACAGCCATCTGTTCTTTTAATTTCTATCAGCCCAATTTAGAATGCAATAACATAATGTCATAAGATGCATTTACGACAAAGTCAAAATCAAATATGATTTTTTAAAAACCATCTTGAGAATAACATCACTCCTATTTTAAGACTAACAGCATGCTGAGTGAAAAAAAGACATGATGAAAGAAAATTAATGTTGCAGTTTTAAAATATTCTAATTTTCATACAAGAATACTTTACACTAATTCCACAGAAAAGTGTTCACATTTTCCTATGAATTATACATGAGAACAATTTCACATAGGAAACCTAAACAGAATTATTTTAACTTATTACCAAGACCTGTAAAATTTTATTTTAATCTCTAATATTATACAGTCTAATGGAAGGCATTAAATCCTTACATAAGAGCAATTTCATAATTGTTAATGTGACCTCTTCTCACTTAGAGAAATGAATACAAGATTTGCCAATGTAGCTAAACTTTAATGAAGTCACCGGATCATTTAGGGCAGTAGTCAGAAGACAGTAAAATGATGGGTATGCTTCTAAAATGTCATCTATGGGATTTGGGGCCCTTAGTTAATGTTAGTCAAGCCTAGATTAGGCCCAGCTCTTCTTCCTCTTTCCCATTTCCTCTCTTCACAGTTTTATTACTATGATATGTATGTCTTCAGAACAAATGGATCAGTAATATCTCAGAAGAAAAAAAAATTCAAATAATCAATGAAGATTGAAAAATTAAGGAAACATATGTTGGTAAAATATACAAATTATTCAAACATTAGTGGGAGAGTAAATCATTATATGGCTGGGTGAGTTATGTAAGAAGATTAGGACCATGTCATAAAAGCATCCCATCTGAAGCTTTTAATACAGCCAATTCTTCCATTCTTCCATTTCATTTTAATACAACCAAATCTTCCTTTTCTTTTCTAGCTTTTAATAAATCCAAGTTTATTGTCAAGATAAAAACAAAGACAATAGATTTAATCAAGAAAATGAGCAATTTTTTTCTTCTGTAAGATCATTACTCACTCTGAAGAGACATCATAATCTGTTGTGAATAATCAAAGCAACCTGGTGCGGACAAGAGCACTATGCAGTTACTGTTCTAGTGTGGATAAGGGAACTATGCAGTTCCTGTATCCATAAGCAGAGAGAAATTTTGTAAAGAAGAGAGTGGAGAGATTCTGCATTCAATATTACTGAGACTGTAACTGAGCAATTGTGTGGAGCAGTGTGAGGCAGACTTGGAAAGAATTTAAAAAATTGGTAAGATGTTGGACAAAAACACAGGAATATTTCAAAGTGTGAATAGTTCACAGTAAATGAACTTGGAAGTTCAATCAATTTAACTTATTAAAGAGATAAATAGTTTAAGGGGTAATTTCCTCATGTTTTGTAGTACTGAAATGGGCAGATTTCTGACTAGAGAAAAAATATAAACGCAGGCACAATAAGATTCAATAGCTGGAGTCAAACCCAGATATACTGGGATCACAAATAATGCACAAAATTTTAAAAGCAAGAGTAATTAACCATTGGAATAATTTACCCATGGGTATCATATAATCTCTGCTGCAAGAAGCCTTTAATCATGTCTAATGTCTTTTTTAAAAGCTGAAAGTTAACTTTCAGATTAGGACTTGACACAGGATTTAATGGGTGAAGCATAGAAGGTCAGAATAAATAACCCTAATGATTCTTTCCAGTCTATGGATCAGTATCTATTTCATTCTCAGAGTGAGGCAGACATGTATTAGTGGGTAAGGAGCTGGAGAAAGAATTGTGAGTTCTATTCCCATGTTTACAAGCTCATCAATCCATGTACCTCAGTAAACCTCATTGTAAAACAGTTAAAATAGTACTTATCACTACACTTGCCTACCTTACCAAGGCAAAGACTAATAAGGATTATTAATATCTCTTGATTTTTTTTCATGAAAGTCCTAATAGATATGTTGGGCCAGATTTGCAAAACATTAAAATCTGAACCTAAGGAAACAAGTAAAAAAAGTGAACATTCAACATTTCTGAAAATCAAGTGCCAGAATTATTATAATCAAGTGTTCAAAGGATTAATACAAACACTGCTGAGGAGGAATAAATGGGAATTATGAAATATATTTTGACAGTGTTCTTTTTAATTGTTGTGAAGGAGGCTTCTCTACCTTCCTCCCTTGAAGCCTGCTAACAGCCAAACAAACAAAAAGCTTCAGTTTATCAGAAAGAATATTCTATTTTTTTAAAAAAATCCTTACTAAATAGGTGAGTCAAGAAAAATAGACTCTGTTGCAGCAAAGCAAGAGCGATTAAATTAAATGTGCCTCAAGAATAGAACCCCTCCCTCTGATCAACATGGTAATAAAAGCTTGTCGATCTCCATCCTGGTACATTTCTAAACACTTTTTGAAGTACAGAGCAGAGAACGCACCAACACTTTGGCTTTGTCACAGTTGACAGCCTGTCGGTTTTAATGAAAATGCTCTCCGTTTAGAAGATGACAGAAATTACATGCATTTCCCCTTTTATTTTTCTGTCATCTTTTCTGTCTAGCATTTTTACAGTATAAGGAGGAGTTGGTTATTAAAGTATTACATAAGTATGTAAAATATATTAAGAAGAAGAGAGGAAAAGAAAAAGCTTTAGCTCTGCAATTATACACAATATGTGTTGGTGAGAAATGTATGCTGTGGGATAACATCTGCTGTGTGACAATAACTATTTATTTTTAGTTATCTTTAAAGAGGGTGAAGCAAAAGTCTCTAGATAATGCATTAAGTGGAGGTTTTATTATGCAATTGCCTGAATAATTTCCAACAGAAAGATGATCTAAATCGTGTTAGATAGCTCAAGTATGTTCATAGCTTCTGTAGAAAATACAACAAGATAACACTGAGCAATTTCTTGGCTCTGCATAGCTTTTAGAAAGCTCTTTTAATAAATGGAAAGCTTTTAATAAATGTACTGTGTTTGACCCAGATAAGTGTATTAGAGAAAATTTGCTGCTGGAGTTGGAGAAGACTTCACCTGTAAATGCAAAGCAGTGTACTGTGTGCTCTCAAAACAATCTAAATATCTATACATATCCTTCCACTTGGCAGTAGGCACTGTATACTTCCCTAGTCTCAATTCCAATATAAACATTACTGGCATTACAGTGCACAAGGTAAGAGTATAGAGGAAGTGAGCTTCTAGCACTTTGACCAGAAGCTATGGATTTGAGCTCTAAATTTCTTTGACAGTTACTTTATGCTTTTCTTAAGAATAGAGAGAAATTTAATTATTAGGCCATCGCCTGTATGGGTCATAGCTCAAAATTACACTTCTCAAAAAATAATGAAATATTTTTAAAAGTAGGATTAATAGAATTTATTTTTTAAACTTTGGATGTGTTTATATGATCTTAAAATTGCACATACAAGTATCTCCAAATATGACTCTTTGTAGAAATGGAATTACGTATGTTTCACAAAGTTACAAGTTTCTAGAAAAAATGAAGGCCATGTAAACCCCTTGTGCAGCGAGTACCATTTCCGCCTCTCAGCTGTTTAGGTGTCCAGTTGCTTGAAACAAATGCACAGCATGTGCACATTTACTGGTGGAACCACGACGGTCACATGAACACTTCCTGATGCTCAGGTGTGCTCCTGGGCTCATGATGCAATAGTAGCTGAGGAGCCTCTGCACTGAGCTCTGCTCCAACATGGTTTGATGATAGAACTGCATGTTTTGCTGGGTACATACATTTCTTACAAAGTCTGCTGCAATCTTTGGTCTGGCTCCAGAGTACATGTCTATATGGAGTTCACAAGTCCAGCTCAGGAACCTTGAGACCCCAATAGCCACATGGCATTGCTGTGGACCAGTACATGGCTAATTGTCTTTCCTAGCTGTAATGCAGAATGTGTCAGTGCTTACCCTCCTGGAAACAGGAGCAGGAAGAAGTCGCTTTTGCCTTCATGCCCATTATTAACCCTTAAGTCTTTAAATGAGATTCACATCTCCTGAAGCTGTCATTTCATGCTGCCTGCAGATTAAGGCAGACAACTGGGCTTTAACTGCCAGTTGTTCATGTGACATATTTCTTTGCAAAGGAAGATTTACTTTATGAATATTTCAGTATGGAATTTGCATCTGACACAGGAGACCATCATCCCAGAGGTTTTCACATCAAAAATCTAAATATCCTTTCTAACCTAGAATTAAGGATGAAAGTGAATAAACCTTGTTAACATATACACAGACATTGATTGTCTAAGCGATGAAGAGAAGATAGGTGGAATGGGTCAAGTGAATGTGTTTGAGTATTTGGGGACTGCAAAAGTAAAAAGAGATAAATATTTAGTATATGACAGGGCATTATAGTTAGGAGCTATAGTGTGAAAAACAGCTTTAAAAGTGTATTCCCAGACCAACAGGAAATACCACTTCTTTCTGAATCAATATGAAACTGCCTCCCTAAGAAGTGGTAGAATTCCTTTTACCTGTTTGAGGACAGTCCTATAAAATAGGGTGCACCAGATGTTTGCCTGAATATTTGCTGACTGTGCTTTGTGATTGCTAGTAGATGTTAGCTGTCAGATATATGTAGGAGACACCATTAGTGTGTTTGCTTCAGCCAAGCTACTGAGCGCACTAGAAAATTAGTAACTGCTGGGTAAAATATTTTTATTGAATTAGCTTGTTCTTATTAAGCCATTTATATCATGTCCTGCAAATATTGCAACTACACATTTCAAAATATAAGATGCAAGATAGCATCTTAGGAAACAAATACAGCCTTTGTGTAAATGAGATCCACAATACACCCAGTCACTTAGCCTATATGCACTTTATATGAGAGGCTGGAACACAATGTTGCTGCAATAGTATCTCGCTACTTCAGAGAATGTTCTTGTGTTCTGGTCCCCTTTCCTTGTCCTTCACACTAGCCACACCATCCCACAGGGTAGTGGGCAGTTGCTTAACATCTTCCATGCCTCTGTGCTGGGGATTTATTTTGTTATCATACTACTTAGCGATGGCACATCATTGGAAAAAGAAAGGCACTTTAGAAGGGTATGTATAGGGTTTGCTCTGTTTGTCTAATGTTGTGATCCAGTTCTGCTTCCACACTTGTACCTTGATTTGCGGGAGAACAGGGTCAGCCAAGAGAAGTCATAACTGTAATTATTTTGTAAATCTGTACTTGCACGAAGAAGTGAGAGATGGGCTGAGGTTGCTTTATTCAGTGTTCTTTGTGTCAGTCCTGTCCTGTGATGTTAAGTATTTCAAAAAACTCTTTTTTTTCGTTATTTTAGACGGAGGTCTAAAGGCGATTGCCCTCTGCAAATGAAACCATTTCCTTTTGGTCTTTTCTCTGCTGAATTCCGTATTGATACATTCATGAGCAAGCACCTTGACTATTGTTAATTAGAAAGATTAGAAAGACATTGCTCAGACCTAGGTCTGAAGAAGATGAAATCTTTCTTATTTCTTGTTACTGGATATTAGTTCTTAATTCATTTAAGAACTTTCATTTTTATGTATTCTTTCCCTTAATTTGGTAGTCAGATATTATTTTATAATACACACAAAAAGATATGCATGTTCTGCCTGAAGTGAACTTCTGATTGTGGAAAAAAAAAGCTTAAAACTGAAACTTTATTTATGCCTTCAGTTAGACACAGAATCAGTGCACCTGCTTATATTGTGCTTCTCTAGTTGCAGACTGCAAATGTCCATAGCATACTAAATGTATTAGTACTGAGCTCCAAAGAGCCCAGACCATTCTGCTGAGGATTGCGGCACATTAATGCACAGGAAACATGGACAGGGAGAGGTGAGATTGTTTTTGACACTCATGATCTCTACAGCTAGCTCAAATAGGTCCAGCAGCACCGATTTTTCTGTCTTTGTTTTCTCTCTTGCAATCACATCTGAAACAGCATACAGAGCAAGTTTGTGGTTCTCATGTCTAGTGGCAAATAAGACCCCCTTGGGCAAAAATTTGCAACGTTTATGAGTTTCTTTCATCTTCACTGATGTCTTTAGTCCTATTTTATTTGATTCTTTTTGCTGTGTTTTCTTCTTGTACCTGCACAATGAATGTGATTTTGACTAATGCTGTTTTATTTATACATGATATCCTAGACAGGGTTTCTAATATGTGCACCTGCAGGTAAGTTAGTGTCATATCACACTCTAATCTTGAATTAAACTGGATTAAATTCTGCATTAAAAAATAATCATGTGTTTTATTTCAGTGCCTCTTACATGTCGGTGATTCTAATGTCGATCATGGAATCCTCCTTTCTTTCATTGCACAGATTTTCTGAATAGATGCCTATCTTTCTTACAAGAAGTGTACATAAATTTCTGTGCATAACTGGAAGTTTCTAAACTCTGGCAATAAAACCTTTAGGATACACTAGAAACCTGCAGGTATTTAAAACACCACAATTTCTTGTGTCTTTCAGGACCTAGATTTCTCATCACATCCACGGGAGCCTTGTATATTTTAGATGTACAGAATGAAGATGGACTGTACAACTACCGATGTATCACAAGGCACAGATACACTGGAGAAACGCGACAAAGCAACAGTGCAAGACTTTTTGTATCAGGTGCTTCCTTATATTTCGAGTTGAACTAAGTACTGTGTATGCCTGTCTTTGGTGTGCAGAACTGATGGGGCAGGTTCTTATGTCCATAGGCACTAATGATCGACTCCTCTGTCAAATGAATGGTAGAAGAGGTCGGCTGTGAGCTTAACTGCTGCTATTGCAAACTAAAATGTCCCCAGCTTAAATTGCCTTTTTTCTACCCATTTTTCTCCTCCTATTAGATATTTCCAGAGAACCTGTAGGGTGCTTGGCTTGGCTTTGGCATTTATTCCAGTGATTTTATTAGGTACAGAGTGCTTTATAAAAGGACTTTGGCTAGAATTCATCTCATTAAAAGTAGACATTCACAAAGAAAATGTCCAGGCACCTTCGCTTCCGTATAATCAATGGAGAGGAACAGACAGTTTTAGGGGTAGTTTTTGTGACCTATTTCAGCTGCCTGTTTTGGTATGAGATGAATTGCCCCATGGAGCCTCTTGCTCTCCGTTAACTATGGTAGAAGCCCATGGCATTTTGTTCGGCTTTAGATACTTCCACTGCAAAAGTCTCAAGTTAGCTGAGATGCATTTTAGTCTTCCTCTTCACTCACCATGCGTCTTCCCCCAGGGTAAAAAGTGTTTTTTCCTACTTACAAGAGCGCACTGCAGATGATAGAAAAGGGTATGTGATCTGGCTCAGGCTCCTAAGGGTGCAGGTAGACAACAGAGTTATCAGACTGCTGCCCATGGGCAGATCTACCAGTTCTGGGGCAAGTGGCATTGTACAGCACATGTGAAAACTGTAAATGGTGGGGTATTTTCCCTTTTCTTTCTGTATAAGAATCATCTCATGATTATAATACAGTACTGTATTTCTCCAATTCTCCTCACCGTTTCGTCCCAGGGAAAGGAGGTGGCAATTGAGGGGATGTTGAGAAGGAGAAGCAGGCCCTAGGCCTAGGTTTTGAGCTTGCTCTTGAACACACCTATATAAAATTAGCTCTTCCCCCTCTCTCCTCCCCCCTCACATTTGCTGGACACCCGTAGCTGCATCCTAAGTTTCAAAGTGTGCACATTTATGATTTGTTCCCAAATCAGTAGAATTGGCAGGCAGCATATCCCAGACTTTCTGCTTTCTTGCACTGTGTCCCTGCACTATAAAGACGTCCAGCTACCTACTGAAAGCCTACATACATTTTTCCCCCTTTTACTGAGTTACCACATAACCTTACTTCTAAAGGTTCATCACAGTATGGTGACCATTACAGGCTAAAGGTTTCCATTCTCCTCTTGTCTTAATCTTATATGATTATCTTTCAGTCTTTTTATTTGAAAAATCTAGTGATTACATCTCAATTCTTCATCCTCACTTTGAGAGCCATAAGGGACAGAGAAGTGGCCAGAAAGGCTTGCATTAGCAACTACTTCTTGCCCAGTATTGCTGAAGGATTTTGAAGCCTTCTGAACACACAAATCAGTTCTTAAATAATGCTGAAAATAGTATGATTGTTCAGGTTAGATTTACTTACCAGCTAGATTCAGGAGCTTCTTCCTTTGATATGTGAGCCCTGTGGGTAAAACTCTTGTCTTAGCTTTTTTCCAGACAGATGAAGAAATATTATTCCTGCACAACGATTTGCCTGCTTTGATATTACAAGGAAAGGCAGGCTCTTATCCTTCTAGCTCACTCAATTTTATGGTCTCTTTCCGTATGAAATCATGCTAGGACTGAGCCAGTAATAATATAAATAAAATTGGACTTGTATCATGGTTACCACAAAAAAATTTCTAGTTATTTCACTGAAAAAGGAAGAAAAGTAAAAGCTTAGTCCCTTCCATAATTCATGTGCCCTTTCTAGACTACATAAAAATATGGGCCCTGTCTGGACTTTCCTTTTTTATTTTCCTCCACAGACCAAGGTATTGTAGTTATGGACAGAGTTAGTCTCTAAATATTTCTTGTTCTTACATGTTTTCTTTTCCTTTGGTGAATCTTCTTATATTTAAAAGTAGCGAGTCTTTTAAGAAGTGAGATGAGAGTCCATGAATATAGCCTACATCAGAGTCCATATATGTCTCTGTGTCTACATACACTTCATATGCTTTTTTTGCTTGCCTTTTACATCCTTAAATAGTCTCTACTTAGTTGGAGGTGAAGGGTTTGGTCTTGAATATTCATTACTATTTATCAATTCATGCAAAATCTTGTATAGCTGTTGGTTGATATGTTTCTAATGAGAGAGACATTCTTTAAAAAGAATGTGTTGTTGCCTTCAAAGAATTACATTTGCAGGCATCTACAGAGCAAAAAAAAATAATATGGACATCTACCAATTTGACATGTAGAAATTTATTTACGTATTGACACAAAAGTTACTGGACATGTGTCACTTGAATTTAGCATTGACTGCTCATTTTCAGTATTCTTTCCAGTTAATAGCAGAGACATGCCTTGTAAGCATACTTAACTAACTAACTAGTTTAAAATATACTTGCTAATGTCAAAGTAGTTCCAATCACACCTATATCTAGTCAACTACTGTGTCAACATACCCCCAAAGAAACCATTGTATTAGACCTGAGTAAGAGGGGTTGATCAGTGTATGAACTTTCTCTGTGAGACAGGAATCTTAGCAAAGCGGGTTAAAGAATATGCTGAGTAACTATTGAAATAAGGACTTTTTTTTGCTATTTTATTTATTTATCAACTATTTGTTGATTCATTATTTAGTGTTTATGTTGCATTAACTCCAAGATGTCCTACTAGATGGGCTGCCATTGCACTGCATGCTGCAGAAAACTAGATCTCACCAGTCTCTTTCTGCAAGCATTTTCAAGTTAAAAGACCCAGCCTCACAAGTAGTTTACTATCTTTGGTGAGGTACATGCACTTCTCAGGAGGCACTCTTCCAGGTTTCTCTGAGACACATAAATACATCCCAACAGCTACATAAGTGTATTTAGTTGAGAACTGCTTTTCTCAGTAAGTTGAGCATAGAAAGTTGCAATATTAAGTTGTAAATTGCTCTTGCCACCTCAAAAGACCTGTCTGTTGGGTAGTCTACAAAGGGAGATTCCTATGTCTTTATCCATTTCTTTTTTGAGAATAAATCACTCCTTTTGAATAAATTCAAAATCTTCTCACTAATGAGAAACATGGAGAATGTGTTTGCTTAATTTGAGTAGTGCAGGGACAGAAGTAGCAATTGTTAAGGCAATGTGTTTTCAGCTCACTATCCCTCTGATGGGAGGCATGAAAGATGATCAAAGAAATGGTTGCCACCTGGAAAAAATCCAGTGGGAAAGTTTCCAAATAGTCATGAGATATTTTGCTAGTTCATGCTGCTGGATCTCAGCCACCGCTACTGAGATATTACAGGCTAATAGTTGGGGCACAGTAGCCAACAGTAGTACATAAAGCACTGGGGAGGAGGTCAGATAATAGAGGAGAATAAATATTGGCATATTGCTCGGTGAATGAAATAATTTTAATGCTCCTACTGAAACCCTGTGTTTGCTCTTTCAGATCCAGCGAATTCAGCTCCATCTATTCTAGATGGGTTTGACCATCGTAAAGCCATGGCAGGACAGCGAGTGGAGCTGCCTTGCAAAGCATCAGGGCACCCCGCACCAAAGTATCGTTGGCTGAAGGACAATGTTCCCTGGGAGCCTGACAGCAGGTTTCGGCAGACTGTTACAGGTCTCCTGATAGAGAACACGCGTCCCTCGGACACTGGCAACTATGTCTGTGAGGTGTGGAACAACTACGGCACTGCTGAGATGATAGGGCGACTATATGTAAAACGTAAGTGCTTCTACTAAGTTAATTTCTTGGTTCACTTCTTGCCCACAAGTTTGCACCTGGGAGAAAAAAAAGAAAAGTCATGCTTGCTATAACTTCTGTTTTGTTACTTGAACATTAGCAATGCTTAAACTTTTCAAAGTTGTTCAACATCAGAAAGTAGACTCTACGGAGATGTGTTAGTTGGACAACTGACTGATCGGAAGTGCAAATAGATGCAATTTATAATGTGGCTATATAATTTATCACATAAAGAATATGTAATTTAGAAGCTTGTACTGGCTGCTTAAAAAGAAATTGCAAATGTTCTCATGAATAAAGCTGCCAAATTCTTGTTGCTATGACTCATGCTGTTCGGCAATATTGAATACTCATACCTCTGCTAAGCTGAGTATTCTCATGTGTGAATATTCTGAATGTTTCACAAATGCTAGCACAGGTAATTATTACTGAGAAGCTCTGCACTGGAAGTCTGTTGTTCTTCTTTTGTTAAAAACAAAAAAAGAATCTTGGAATAGAAATAATACTTAGTATACTGCCTTAATGCACTGCAAAAAGGAGATGTCCTTGAACAGTTCAGGCCATAAAAAAATTCTTTGCCAATAATTACACTCAACAGATCTGGGCAAAATAAAACAACAGAGATCATAGGTCAATAATTTTTTAAGTATAATGCAAAGGAGCTTTGCTTTTTTAGTATATTTACAAAAATAAGTTTTTCATATATATATATATACCATATATGATACAAAGTAAAAACTTGCAGAGAGAAGCTGTAATGATAATTATAGTGATATCAAAATTATTCCCAAGGCCTGGTGGTATGTTTTATTTATAGACATAGTGCTCAGCTGACCAGCACATTTCTCCCGAATCAGATTGCCTGGAAGCAACAATTGGAAAGACTTTTCATGTTCTTTGTAGTGGAAGCTGTGGCCCACTTTCTTGAATCATCTTGGCTCTAAGATACTTTTGGTACCCCTAGGTAGGCCTTTTTTGTTTAATGGGTCATTGCAAGTTTTGAACCTTTATGGTCTTCGCTATAAGAAACTTGGAGATACTCAGTGACTTGAGTATGCAACTGAGCATACTTCAATATTACTCTGGAACGTTCTGAAGGAAATATATTTTAATATATCTGTGAAAATAATGTAAATATATAATGTAAATAATGTAAAAATATCTTTAAAATATCACAGAAAATATCTGTGATCTGCAATGATTGGAGCCACTGACCCGTGTTCAACCCCAGGCCTCTGTCGCCTGTGGGGACATTTTTGGCAACATGTAGTAGAAAAGCAGTAAGAATTTCTTCCAGCAATTGTATTATAAAATATTCCATACAGAGAATGACTCAGTTCAGGAAGCTTTTTATGTATATAGATGTACATATATGTTTGTATGTGAGTTATTTGAAGAAGTTAATAGGATAGAATTGTCCTATCTTCCAAAAATATATGTAGCACTGATGGCATGTCAGGTATTTTATTCTGTAGACCTTCTACTGCTATTTGTTTAGGCATAATTTAGAGGATTACATCATGTGATAAAAGGGTTATTCCTATAGGTCTAATCATTGTATCCTGAATGCTGATGGGGAAAATGATTGATAAATCAGATATCTGTTTTGTTTTTTGTGTGAATTATTCTTTTTACTCACATATAAATATATATCTATGCCTAACATTCTCTACTTTATCTTTCCTTCTTTTTTTATTTTAAATCCTCAGAACCACTAAAAGCCACAATCAGTCCACGGAAAGTAAAAAGCAGTGTTGGTAGTCAAGTGTCCTTGTCCTGCAGTGTGACAGGAACAGAGGACCAGGAGCTCTCCTGGTACCGTAATGGTGAAATCATCAATCCTGGTAACAACGTTCGGATCA
Source organism: Nothura maculosa (assembly GCA_032353885.1). Classification (NCBI taxonomy): domain Eukaryota; kingdom Metazoa; phylum Chordata; class Aves; order Tinamiformes; family Tinamidae; genus Nothura; species Nothura maculosa. The sequence goes on along the minus strand of JAUBOD010000279.1, from coordinate 4,793,532 downwards.
CTGGAATTAACCGGGAGACCCTGATTATGGATGGCATGGCCAAGAGTGATGGTGGAGCTTACCAATGCTTTGTGCGCAAAGACAAGATGTCTGCTCAAGACTATGTTCAGGTGATACTAGAAGGTCAGTCACCCACCTGCTTTCTTTGGTAATTTTGGTTGTTATAAAGCAGTAGGGTAGTTCCAGAATCTATATGTTGTCTTTCATGTCACTGTTCTAAATGAAGCATAGAAGGCCTTGGATAAAAATAAAGAGGGTACTCATAAGATTTCAGAGGGGTTCATTGTGTCTCCTATACTGAAGAAAAGATAAGAGAAAGTAGAATAAAAAAAAAATATTTGAAAAAAAAATAACCCTCCTGAGCAGTCCTTTGAGTCTTTCTTATTTTTGAGGAGGGGATGGTGGGAGGATTGAATGCTGATTCTTTACAGCAGCTTTCTGAGCAGTACAAGAGAGAGGAGGTCTCTGTTGAACTCCAAATATCTCCTTCATGGCTTGGCTTTCTGCTTGGATATATTGGCTGAAGGCCTGGAGACCACGTTAGGTAACTGGCACACTGTTGCACATACTAATCAAGTGAGGAAAATAATCAATTCGTACAGAGCCAGTTCACTAATGAGACTGTAGTGTGGTTGTGGCATGGACACTATTTTTAGAGTCTTTATAGAAAAAGAGGAGATTACCTGCCTGGACCTAGTTACCTCGGCAACCATCTCCTGTGACTAAGAAAGCCTAAAGAGCATATTGATAATCTATCATCATGCCGAGAGAGTGCAGGTTATCAGAGAGCAACAGCAGGAAAGATTTCAAAAACACCCAGATCTCACTGGGAAAATAATGTCTGCTTTCACCTCCTCAAAAAGCCTGTCGCCTGAATTAAGAAAAAAAGGAAAGGTAGGATGGCAGAGATACTGTGCACACCCACAGATACAGGACCTACATATATATATATAGGACCTAGATATAGATAGGTCTCATGGCAGTTTCTTTTCAGGATTTTTTTTTTAAAAAGCCCCTTTTGGTTGTTTTGTTTTCTGACAGATGACAACACTTAATACGTGGGAAATACAGGGAAATCAAAGGTGAAAATAAATAAATAAATATTTTAGGATTGTCACAGAGCAAGTGGGACAGAAATGATGAGGAGACTGGGAAAGAGGAGAAAATTATGAAATCAAATCAAATGCTTCTCTTGGGATTCTTAGGGCTTTTAGCATTCTGGGAATGGCATTGTCCTGTGTTTTTGATTGTGTAACAGGAGAAGAAACATTACAGCCCGATGTTTTAACTCTGCTATGATTCAGCCCATTTGAGGCGAGGTGGAGGGGACACTTGCATACAATTGTGCCATTTTCTTTGGTCTCCTGGGTAATGTTGCTCTGAAATTGCAGTGTAAAAAATGTGACTTACAGGGGAATCATAGTGGCTGAAGCCTCCCTAAGATGTGAATACTGGCAGACGAGTGCCCATATAGACAGAACATATAGTGTCCTTGAACAGATAGTTCATAGCACAGAGCATGGGACTTGCCAATCCTATCCTAACTTCCTCTGTCCTACAAGATATTGAAAGAACTTGTCCTTAAAGGGCTTTATCCACAAGGTGAGAAGAGTTTTCAGACATCTGTAGCCCTTCTCCATGTCACGTGGAACATTTTTCTTCTGTTTATAATAGGCACATCTCTTTCTTATTGTAGGAGCACTAAAGTTAGCTCACTTGCCACTTGGTTCTTTAAAACCAGACAGAAGCCTACAGCATTGTTTTCCACAATTCTGGCTACATTGCTTTCTCTATTCTGCATGCTGCTCTTGATGTATGGCCTATTGCACTTTTACCCCCAATTAGACTGAAAATCATTCTAGATATAGCTTTGAATGTATAATTTTCAAAGAAGAATAAGCGGGCATTGTGTGATCTCAGAAAAAAAATTCTTACTAATAGCTGAGTGTCAGCATTCCTAAACATTACCCCTATGAACTCTCTGAATAGGTAATTACTTAGTTCTGCTCCCTGCTGAAAATCTCAAAGTTTGTTTCTCCATGCGTTCTCTTTATTCACTTGCTTGATGAAGGCTCAGCAAATTGTGACATGGATCACAATAGAAAGTGTTTAAATGCTCTCATCCCAGAGGGATGTTTATCTGCAGTACAAAATGACCACAGAAAGAAATTGGCATCACCACCATTACTGGCAGTTCTGTATTCAGGAAAAAAAGCTTAATTTAATACTTTTCTGAAAGGGGTAATATGGGTCAGGGAGAGACTGAATTGACACAGCTGTGTGAAATTAGCCTAGGCAAGTTATGCCTGGCTCTTGCCAACAGAACTCATCCCTAACTTTCCAACAAGCTGAAATGTACCAGAAATAAAATAGAAATAAAATTCTGAATGCAGTAAGGTTTCACTATATGTCTTCAGTGATGGATTGTGTATATTCTGTTTCCTACAAAAACTCAGGAACTAACATTGCAGAGCCAAGGTCCATTCATTCCAGGGCTCTTTCTTCAGCCTGGATCAGTTACAGGTTTTTTAGAAGATGAAAAAGCAGCCTACAGAAGGGAAAGCATCACTTAAGCCATCTAGTAGGAAAATTTATTTCCCTCCCTCACCTTGAGCATAGTTGTTTGCATCTCCTGCCTATAACAGGTACAGACAGAAGGAAGAGCTGTACAGCACATATATACCGGTCTCTTGCTTTTCTTTCCTTGGCAGATGGAACTCCCAAAATCATCTCTGCTTTCAGTGAGAAAGTAGTGAGCCCAGGAGAGCCAGTCTCCCTTATGTGCAATGTGAAAGGGACTCCTCTGCCTACGATCACTTGGACGCTGGATGAAGATCCCATAGTCAAGGACGGCAGTCATCGAATCAGCCAGATTATCACCTCTGAAGGGAACGTGGTCAGTTACCTGAACATCTCTAACACTCAGGTCCGAGACGGTGGAGTTTATCGCTGTACTGCCAACAACTCTGCAGGAGTCGTCCCGTACCAGGCTCGAATAAACGTAAGAGGTGCTTGTCAAATCAGCTCCTCAAAAAAACACACATAATTCATTGTAGTGGAGAAGCAGATTGTTGCATGTGTTGAACTGAGTCTTGGAATGCCAAAACCAACTTGCTGTTTTTCCTCTCCTTTTCTTCTGCTCTCTCTTCTTATCCTGCCTCTTCAGCCCCATCTAAAATATGTGTGATGTGGTAAAATGTTGAAGATACTCTCTGGCTTGTGTTCTACAGTCTTTTTTCCTATACTTACTCTCTTACGTCACTGTTTCCTTACTTTAGTCCTGCTGTGCATGTTTGTCTGTTTTTTATTTTCTTTTCCTTTCCTCCTTTCCTTGTTCAACATTCATTGTAATTATTCATGTATATGCTACTTTAGCTTGCATTTCTAGCTATACATGGCATAATATCCATCCTCATCGTATTATATTTTATATATGTCAAAATAAATGCTAATTTCGTCAGTGTTCTCATGTGTAACAGGATTCTAGCTTAGTATTAGTTTTTAGTATTTCACATTAATTAAATCATCCTCAGCCTTTAATTTGTAATACAGCAAAGATTTTATCAGTCAAGTGTTCAATAACATAAATACCCCCACCTAATTAGTATGTATGCTGCAGGGTGAGGAAAAACTAGAGCATATAAAGATTAGGGAGACTGCATAACTAGTTCTTAAAAGCAAAAACTGTCAGGTACTAAGGAGAAGTGTCATGCAGGCTGTGTCTCTGAATGTTGCTAACATTTTTATGTTCTGAGAATATATATGCATATTTCCTCAGGCAAATGTGCTTTTAAATTGTTTTCAAGAGTGTCTGTTTACCTTTACAGGGCCAGCAAGCATTCGACCAATGAAAAATATCACAGCAATAGCCGGCCGAGACACCTACATCCATTGCCGTGTAATTGGCTACCCATATTATTCCATCAAGTGGTACAAGAACTCAAACTTGTTACCTTTTAACCATCGCCAGGTGGCATTTGAGAACAACGGGACACTGAAGCTTTCAGACGTGCAGAAGGAAGTGGATGAGGGCGAGTACACCTGCAATGTCCTAGTTCAACCCCAGCTGTCTACCAGCCAAAGTGTTCACGTGACAGTAAAAGGTAGGAAAACCAAAGGGAAACCAAAGCCCAGCTAATGGCTATGTGGCTTGCAGGAGGGCAGAATTACCCACATGGGCTTGCATTGGCAGTCCGTGAGTGAACCTTAAGAGCACTAATGCACATTTCTGTTTATTTTTAATGATAGTATATGTAGCAGTCACACACTGTGTTCCTTCTTGACTTGTACTTCATTCAATTAGCAAAGCATTCATTTCTAAAAGGAAGCATTGCAAAAACAAGCTTTTTACAAGCTGACCCCAGAACCCTATTTTTACTATGGCCATTCAGTCAGCAGATGAATGTTTTGTCACCTAGGTTTCACTGCTGATTATATCTCTGCTGTATGACTAAATCTGCAATTTCATTAACCAGTGATTTCCCAGCTTTTAACAAATACAATGTTAACTTTAAAGCATGTCTTTCTGTAATAGACAGAGAGTAACTAAATGCATTAGCATTATTTTATTATTTGTAAGTATTCTCTGAATGTTCCTAGTGCTTTAAAAAGGTAGCACTAAAACGAATTATAAATAAAAGTAACTTGAAATTTTAACAGTATGTTAAAATTGGTGCACAGAATACTAAAGAATGATGTTCAGATGGACTTGAAAGACCTCACCAATAGACAAGGATAGGAATTTTCTAGCATTGTATTGCTAATATTCAGACCCATTCACATGATCACAAAAGATAGAAAACCTGATTGCAGTAGCATCTAGTTTTGATTAACACAGTGACTAACCAATGCAATTCATGTGAGCCTCTAGGAAGAACTGAAATAAAATGTCATCTTTCCTGATATCCTTACAGACTTTTCCTGGGCTTTTAGATAGAGGGAAGGAGTAAGGAAAAAGAGTGGATTTCTTTGTCTGTTCTTGGATAAAACAGAAAAAATACTGAGTAAAATGACTTTGTTACACACATTTAATCTTCTGTCTCATTTCTGTTCTGTTTGTTTAGCCCCTTCTTACTTTCACTCCAGAGTGAAGTAATTGCTTATTATTTCAAGAAGTTAGGGGATTAGCTTTAAGCCACTAACAATTGAGATTCTGAAAGACATAACATCTCATCCTCCTGAGACCAGAAGTAGTACTGTTCATGTGATGTGAAGGAAAAATCTAATTTCATT
>JAUBOD010000279.1:4759069-4772147 GCA_032353885.1 Nothura maculosa | reverse complement strand
AAATAAAATGTTACTGTGGCATTCATGTTATCTTCAGTACTCTTTTTTTCCCTTCATGAGAGCCTGAATCTGCTAGTCATAATATTGAGAGAAAATACCTTTTCCTAGGTCCTTTGAGTTCAACCATTAGATAGTTTGCATCTGTCAACTCATCGCAGTGAAACTAAACAATTCACCAGCTCATTTCTCATCACAGATCTGTGGACTGGTTTAAATGAGAAAGCCTGAAAGAAGCTTACTGTTAAAGCAATTTTAAATGTCCTCCTTTGCAGACTCAAGGGACTGTGCTGCTGAAACAAAGGTGATAGTAAGAACTGTTCAATTATATTTGAGAGCTGTTTCAGAGTGTTTCATAGGAGCATATCATGGCTCACACCCTTATAACTACAGAGAGAGGAGGAAAGCTAATTGCTTTCTCTTCTCCATTAGCTCTACACCAGACAAATGAACTCGGTGAAATTCTTACTAAGCAAATTTTGTTTAAGGGCTAATGAATTCTTTAAAGACAATGAAAAAATGAATGTAATCTTATAATCTGAATCTAAATGCCAAAATCTAGGCTGAGTAGTCAAATGCATTGTCTTCCAAAACATGCTAGCATATAGCTCTGAAGAATTCATTCATCTGAAATAAAATTGAGAAGGAAACTATCAATGGGGAAGAAAAACAAACAAAACAAAGCTATCGACTGTTTACTTGCCATTCATTTCCATAAGAAAAAAAACATGTGGTTTTATCTAGCCAATATATCATTGAATGGATAATTTTATTTTGTTGTAACATCACTTCTAACTGCTTCTAAGCTGTATCTTAAGACTATGAGCCAGGAAGCCATGTTCTCAAAAATCCCATCAGCAGTTCTCTGCAGCTGGCAGTTGGAGCAAATTGCTTTTGGTATCTCCAACGACAAGCAGGCCTTGGCTAGTCCCATTATTGGCAACTAAAGTTTCAGGTGTAGAAATAGTACTGTACCCTGGATGCTGATGATCCCTTTCCATGCTGCCTTATGTTTCCTTGTGTTTAGGCCCTCTCTCATACTTCCTTCTCTTGGTTTTGGCACTTCCTAAAGGCAGATAATGAGGCAAAAGGAGGATTTGGGATAAAGAGTTGCATCAAAGCAATCCTTTCTGGTTTTCTGGGCCATCTATGCTCGAAGACCCCAAATTTCAGCATCCCTATCTGTCCCTGCAGACAAATTCAGCACAGGCTTTCCAGTGTGGTCAAACAGGAAGCCATGAATCCACAAACATGCATGTGCCTCAGTGCTGCACTGAGCTGAGGAAAGGAAGGAACTATAACTGTCTCTCCATACTGTGCTAAGGCTGAGCTTCTTACTCATCTTGACGGGAGAAAAGGTCTTTCAGAAGCTTGGCTGCCTTACTGTGTTCTCCATGTAGCACTCTGAGACATCACAGAAAGAAGAGCTTATGGGCTGAGGGTACAAAGAATTTTTTTCAGGTATTTACTTATTCAAGTCCACCAAGGGAACCAAGGGACAGGAGATTGACAAAAACCTCTGACTTAAAAGGACTTTTTGATAAGGCATATCTTTGCTAAGCATCCTTCTTATTTTTTTCTATCTCTTCAAAAAGTCTTTGCAGTTTTAAGCTTTTCGTATGAACTTCTTTCAAATTTTACTGTGCATTTGTGTCTGGAACACGCACATCTTTCTTTGATTATATGTAGGTACTTATGCACATCTGGAAGACTCTGCAGTCTTATGATGTCTTAGAATAACAATTTTTTGTTAAGGTTGTATAGGGTATGTACCTTATTTTATTCATTTTCTTTTTCTATAACCTGTTAGTACACATGTTTACTGTTAAAAAAAGAGAAAATAATAAAGAAATGCAGAAATACTTAGCTGTTCTTAAGATACCAATTATTCCTTACATCTTATAAGCAAGCATTTTTTTTCAGCCCATGACACTTTTGTTTAGTTTTCAGTCTTCTATTTTTTTGGTTTTGTATCCTCTCCCATGGAGAGTTTTCTATAAATTTATTTTCACATCCTGCCAAGATTAGTGCATTTGTTGTCGCTGGCAAGAAATGCACAAAGTTTGGCACAGTAAGTAAAAAGTTGCCTAATAAAAAGTTGCCGTATTCACAATATGACTGCGATCCTGAAATCCTGTTCATAGTTTTTCTTTTGCTTATGAAATGTCATGCCTTCTTATTTTCCCTTGGATTGGTCTTGAACTATGTGTTCTCACCATTTCACCTTCTTCCTCCCACAGTGCCCCCACGATTTGTGGTTCAGCCGAGTGACCAGGATGGCATATATGGGAAAGCTGTAATTCTCAACTGCTCTGCAGAGGGTTACCCTGTTCCTACCATTGTCTGGAAGTACTCCAAAGGTATGGATCATCTGTGAGCACCGGGGGCAGCAGGGATTAGAAGTGGCTTTGTAGTAGCTTATTTACCAGTAAGTTACTGGTATAAATTCCGTGTTGTCAGCAGCTAGTAGGATACAGCAAGGGATGTATCAGTTGTGTTTGCCCTGTTCTTCTGTAGTTTCCCCAAGCAAACAATATTGGCCTCTGTCACAGGTACGAGGCTGAGCTATATGAATGCGGTTTATGCAGTTGTGCATGTGTGTGCATGTTTGTTTGTGTGCATATGTGTTTGTGTGCATGTATGCAATTGTCTGTGTGTGTCGGCTGCCATCCCAGAGGGACTCACGAAGAAATGTAAGCCTGAGAGAAAAGAAATGCTGCTTTAATTGAGACAACCTTAAAATAAGGTTCACTGATAGCATTTGGCTGCCTTTTTTTCCCTTTAAATTCCATGATAATATAGCCAATCATATCTTTTCAGCAAAGAAGAAAGGTCAGGTAGCATTAGCATGAGCAGTAATTCAGTATGCGCTTTACATAATGCTTTAACATTTTCTTCTCATGTAACAGAGCATTAAAACAGGCCCCACTTGACCCTAACTAACCATATGAAATTGGCAGCTTTTTAATTAAAATATGCTGCTTGCTAGATTGTGTTTTCCAGCCAGTTATCTGCTAGCTGTATAAAAAAAAAAAGAAAAAGAAAGAAAGTAAACTCTCCTAACTCTGTATCTGGTGTGCCTGAGTCACCTGAGTCAGCGCTTTAGAGATCTTTAAGCAAGCCCCAAACAACATACAGGGACAAGAAAAGTGTTGTCAAGTATAAATCTTTATCTCCGTAAGTTTCCGTAAGTTCCGTAAGGTTCCATAAGTTTCATTTGGAGAAAAACAGTGGGGAAAGAGAAATGATCATTTTAAAGACTATTATTGCTGTCACTGCTACATCCTGATTTGGGGCAAGAAGGGCTCAGCCCTTGATCCCATTGATCTCAGTGGTAGATGGGATTTTAATTGTGACTATAGGTCACAGAAAGGCAGCTCGATTTTATTTTGTTCCTGTGCTGAAGAAAGAGGTCACTTCAGGCTAGCTGAGTTGTGGTTAACTGTGGTGAGACAAGCAGCCCATGCTAGTAAAGGAGAAAAGGGAACAGTTTGATTTCAGGGATACTTTGTTCTTGAGTGACATTTTTTTAAGGTTTTCTCTTAGCAGCTCTGAGAGAAAGTTTTAGGTGCTTGGTTTGAAGCAAAGTACAATTTGAAGTAAGGTTGTCAAACTGTACTTTGAGTTTTGGGGCAAAATAACTCTATGAGATAAGATTTGGAGATAAGGTCTAAGATTTGGAGATAAGGTCATGCATTTTGCAGGAGATAAGGAGATAAGGTCATGTATTTTGCTAACACATGCCTTCAATTTCAACAGCTAATCTAAGTGAAATGCCATAAACATATGTTGGCTATATGGTCCATCTTACCTGAAAGAGACTTATAATTGCTTTAAGGGCTGGGTCTATCCCAAATTTTGAAATAATTACTGCAGTCAGGAGAGCAGGAATGAAGCAGTGAGGCCCTAGTTCATTTGTAGATGCCTCAGTAGGATGAAAAGGGCATCTGTGCACCTGCAAAGCAGTTAGGTTTGTAATGTTGGTGAACAAGAGGAGAGTCTGCTTTTTTGTACATTGGGAAAGACATGTATGTAGCAGATGTGTTGTTTCTGAGAAATAATGACACAGATTAATACAGGGACTCCCTAATCATCGAGAATGATTTTGTTTTAGTCTTTTATGAGCATGTAGTCGCACCACAGACTCCTCCATGCAGTTGCTGGTGATTAGTGGCTGTCACTGCTCAAGAAGGGCTTTGCCTGGAAGACCAGAAAAGAAGCACATAGGAATAAGAGGCCTTTGCAGACTTTTATGCCATGTTTTGTCCATTTGAAGGACTATCCATATAGAATGGCCAAAATTCTGCCTATGCTCAGAACTAGTGGTACTTTCATTTCTTTGAACAATGAAAGGTTTGTATGGAGAAATGTAAGGGAATGTTTGCATTGGGCTATTTTGCCTATTACAGATATTAAAATTAGTCCTTTCCTACTAAATCACAGGAAAAAAAAGTGACTTATTAAAGTGAAAAAGTAAAAAAAAAAAAATAAAAGGAGGGGCATTATACTTGTAGATAAAATGGCTGAAAAAAAGTACTGTTTGCAGCTGATTATTCTGAAAACATTATCCCTTTAGCATTTCTAAGTTCACAGTATCAGCCCTGGGAACCTTCAGCATAACCGCCAGTCCACAGAGCAAATCTGTTAGCATTAGAAGAATTTTAGTCTGCATGTTAGATCTTTTCTTTAATATTCAAGATGTTATATTCATAGGTTGTTATAGCTTGCTATTTTATACTAAATCATTTGCCATAGTATTTATTCATAGTATTTCCTTCTGGGCTGACTCAACCAACTGTATATATTAATTAATGTTGACAGATATCAACTTCATGTACAGAAAGTAGTAAAGGAGAATTCCCTTGAAGAAGTACAGTTTCTCTTAAATATCCTCTTCCTGCTGCCAAACTGTATTGTAAAATCCCTGTCACAAGAACTGTACCTTAATATACCTTTGGAGAATTTCTAATGCCAGAGGAACCTGAACTTGTGGTGGACAATGTGACATTATTTTCATAATAATTTTACTATAATAAGCTAGCTACAGAAGACTACCCCTTATTCACTAGATCACCTAAAAGTAGCTTTAACACAACCATTTGGAACTCAAACTATATTCCTTCATATTTGGAATGTCATTAATGCTCTGATACTACTCCAAGAATCATCAGATATTACATCCAGTAACTTCACTGAATGAGTATTTCTTCACTTGCTTTCTGTGGTGATTAGGAGCAATTCATCCAGCCACAATTTTAAAGGATAAAACAGCTACTCTCTGCATTTCTATTTTGTACCTGCTATATGCAAACAGAGTAGGAGGAAATTAAAGACATCCTTTGACTGGACCTTCCTCTGGGTTGAGACAAAAAGGCAGTGTCTAATACAAATGATACAGTCATCTCAAATATGTGAGAGAAAAAAAATGCAAGTTCCATGTGCTGTGTCCTGCCAACTGCCATTTCTGCCAAAATGTGTTATCTTAAGAGGTTTGGGAGTGTGTCTATAGTGAACAAATCATGGGGTTGAAAAGATTGATTTGATCTTAAATTTGTATTTTTTTTTCCTGGAAGCAAAGTTGATGAAGAAACTTACAGTTTTCCGTGTTCTTTTGGACTTTCAATTATTATGAAATGAGGTGCCTTATGTCTTATTGGTGTATTCTGAGCTTTTTGTTTCTTACTTTCTTTGTAATTTTTTTTAAACAGTGTGAATGAATACTGGCCCCAGACATGGCTGAGCAGAGATTTTATGTGTCATCAGTCAGTCAGCTGTAGGAGGAAAGAGGCAACACAGTCACTGATGTGTTTTTCCACGTTACCCAGAGTTTAGTAAACAAGGTCCTAGAGGTCCCTTGGGTATTCCATTTTTACTACAACAGACATCTCTCTTTTAGTCATAAGAAATTCATTTGTGTATGCTTAAGGGATGCATAGTTCTGTGACTGTTCAGCTGTTACATTCAATAATTTATCAACCTCTAAATGTATAACAAATGTGCCTTTTTACCCATTAACTGTTCACAAATCTCTTTCATTTTCAATTTTTCCTTCCCGCTCCACACCCACTTCATGCTCCTTTTGCCTTCCTTAACAAAATGGACAAACTATTTCTTAGTCTTTCCAAACAATAAATTTGGGTAGTCTTCCTTCCTTTCCATTTCTTTCCTTCCTTTCTGAACCCCAATGAGTTCAGATTTGGCAAGGATCAATGTCGTTCATTTCAGCGATCCCCCAAACAAAATGCATTTTTGTTGAATAAAGCCTCTAAGAATCAAAAGTTTCTAACTTTCCTTTCTAACTAACCTTTTTTTTGTGGGGGCTGTTCCTACTCTAGGTGCCGGGGTGCCTCAGTTCCAGCCGATTGCACTGAATGGTCGCATCCAGCTTCTCACAAATGGCTCCTTGCTGATTAAACATGTGTTGGAAGAAGACAGTGGATACTACCTCTGCAAGGTCAGCAATGATGTGGGAGCAGACGTCAGCAAGTCCATGTACCTCACTGTTAAAAGTAAGAACTGAAACACTTCTCTGTGATCCAGATATTAAGCTGAACGAAAAAGGCTTGTCTACTGTCTACTCTCCCAGTTTGGAGAGAGGAAGACTGTTTTTTTTGTTTGTTTTTAGTTTAATGTCTACATTCAGCTGCATGTGGTAGTTCTTGGAAAGTCAGTATAGATAACAAAAAACATTGCTTAGGAGAGAGAAAAAAGATGACATATATTAAAAAGGTTAACATCTAGTTTCAAGTATTTTTACCATTTTTATGAGGTACAATTCATTAACAAAAGGGAAGTAGTAAAATTCTTTGGTCAAGGTCACAAAAGAACTAAGGAAAGAGAAGTATCACTATTATCTATTAAAAAGAACCCCAGAAGTGGAAGAAATATGGATAAAATACTTTAATTAAATCTCTAGATACTCTAATTATTGTGATCATTTTAACTTAGCCACTGGCAGATGACTTTCAGCAAACACGTCAGAATTCTGTCAGATCTGGGATCTACACACTATCACAATCTTTCTTCTTTACTTCCTAAAGGTCATCTACAACAGTCCACTTTTAAGGTGTGTGTTAGCTGCAGCTGCCACAAACGTGAAAATAGCAGAGAATATTGAGAAAACTCTATGAAGAAATGCTGTAGAGAGGACAAGAGAAAGAAACTATTGGCATGGCAGCAAACCAGGTGTGCCAGAACCAGGATAACTTATTAGACCAGTAGTGACAGAGGTCACCAAGGCATGCACTTTCATGCCTGCAAGGTTTTTGTGTATTGACTGAGTGCTTTGAAGTTGTGGCATGTCAATTAGCGTGGCAAAGCTTTGCCTTTGAAGTAAAAAGATATAAAAGACAAAGACTTTTTTTTCCCTAAAAGGAAGAAAAATCCTATTTTATTTTGGAGAGCTGTATTTTACACTACTAACATTTGTGTTTACAGTTGTTGTTCTCTTATTTGTTTTAATGTCAGCAAATGGTTGCAAATTCTTTGAAAGGAAGAGTATTACCTGTATTGGATATGCAAGTCCCAGCAGCTCAGCTGTCTTCTCAACTCTGATAAATGCCTCGATCTTCTCAAAAATAATGTGATATTCAAAATCTCTCTAGCAAGTGAGTGATTGCAGATTTTTTTGAAGGAGAAAAAGAACCAGTTTCTGTGGCTGCCATAACTGACCATTTTTGGACCAGTCTACAAGTGCAGTGGTGACATGCTGCTGTAATATGCTACAGAAAAACAGCTTTCCTCTTGTTGGCAGCTATGCACAGTGCCTGTCTGATCACTGCATGCAGTTTCATGTGTGATAAAAGAGCATCCCTTATCAAATAAGAGCAGGAGCTTCCCTGGAGAGTCAGTTGCTGTTTGAATCTAATGAAAAGCCCTCTGGCTCTGAGATAGCAGGCGTGCACACGTGTGCAGTCCTGCACATCCACACTAGTACATGGACTGCTCCAAGCATGGCTATTAGAGCAACTGCTGCTGGGGTGCAGAGGTGTGCCTAGAAGAGACATTGCCCTAGCCTTAACCAAGCATGCATTAATGACGAGCAGCTTTGGGGAGCGACTTGAGCACAGGAGGGCCATGGTAGGCTTCTGGTAGTGCTGGATCTGCAGTTCTTGCATCATTTTCATGACTGGCATTTCAGCAAGTGATGTGGCTCCAAATTAAGGGCCTGTAGCTGCCTTTCTCCCTCAGTTCTGTATCCTGAGCTCTGTTGTTTATTGCCTTTTTTTTTCTCAGCGGCTCCCTTTTCCCTCTCCTTCACAAACTGGTTTCTAGGCTTGTCCTTAGGGATGGTGCTCAGGGATAGCCTTACTGCCAGATAAAGCTCAGGCTGCCTCTGTGAAACTCTCAGCTTCTTCACATGATGCTGCATAGTGCTTTGCTCGAAAAGGGTAGCTCAAATGTCCCCTTTTCCAGAGGCAGATGACAAATCTACCCCAGGTGGTTGTTCCCAGGTGAGCAGGTAAGAAACAACATTCTGAAATATGGCAAAGATTAATATAAATATGTCATGGAGACTTCTTTATGAAATATTGGCCTCCTGTCTTCTTTCAATCTATATGTAGATTGTCCACACACACAAGTCAGACAACAGTAGCTCAAATCATCAGATAAAATCTGTTGCTGGCTTAGACAAACTTAGCCACTGATCATAAAACTAGGTTGCTTCTCTATTAAGAAAGACATGACCGTAGTCTGCTTAAAGCTCTCTTCTCCACCTGGTAACCATCTCTTGTAACACTGGTACTTCCTGCATGCAGATACTCAGCACTGGCTGCATTACTGTGAACTTAAAATGAGCAATTTTATGTACAGGTGATTCATTTCCTCCACATTTACTTGCTACCTACTATATTGGTAACAGTACTGGATATATTTTTTTAATTCCATGATTTCTGTGATAAATTTCTTAAATTATGGTCTTATTCTCCTGGCATTTCCAGTACAGTCAAATATATGAAATGAAATGTTACTTAGCTTTGTTGTTAAAATTGGACAGATTGCCTTTTACTGGTCGTTCATGGATAGCAAGAATAAACATTGGCCTCTCATGCTTTTATGACTTGCTGCCTCAAAAAATGATTGACTTTTTCTGATTATAAGTGTAGCTCATCCAAAAGCTAAAAAAATAACTCAGCTTACTTAAAAAGACTCAAAGCTATGAAGAAAATGGTAGTAATTCTAGTTACACCTTTATTTAGTGTTACAGAACAGTGATGTTTCATGAAACCTTCACCTCAGAGAAGTGCTCTAACTTTTTGGTTGTCAGAGATTACATGAAGAGGGAGTACAAAGGAAACAAAAAAGAAAGATAGATATTTGAATACTAAAAGAAACATGAAGAGAAAGAATTACTGGAGTCAATACTGAATCAGAAATCACAGTGCTCGAATGAAAGCTGTGAAAGTAAAGAATCTGCACTTAGCAGTTGTTATGCTCTTTTTCCTTTAGAAATTAACATAAAGATCATGATTGGTGATTTTCTTTCTTTCCTTCTGAACCCACGATATGCAATTCTTGAAAACTACATTCAGCAAGACACAGAATATTAGAAAACCATACGAGAGACCTGGAATAAGAAATCTAGTGCTGTCTTGAGAAATCATTCCTGGTGTTTGGGATCAGAAGACTTCTAAAGAATTCCTAGAAAAGATAATGAGCCTTTAACATGAAAGGAAGATCTAAAGTTATTTAAAGGTTGCCTGGGAGTCACAGGGGAAGAGATGTCTGCTTAAAATGGACTGCCTGCCTGCCTTCATCTGAATAAATGTCACACTTCCTAATTCCACTTTAGAGGCTATATATAACATGATAAAACAGTATTGTGAAAACATTCCCACCTGAAAAGCAAGCTTTCAGTAAGGTCCGTTACGTCCCTATGTAAATAATCTGTTGGAGGCAGGCATGTTAGCCCTCATGGCTTATTGTTATGTTAGTCCTGACTTATTAGTGCATTGCCTATTTGATGTCAGCATGGAGACTGAGAAGTTTTAATGGGTCACAGAAATATTATCAATAAATCCTGCCTGCCAATAAAACAGAATTGCTTCATTCACTTTTCTCTCAACTTTGCTTAACTAATTGCATTATTAGGTTTAGGTTTATGCATTAGTTGCATAAAGCTACATGCTTCACCCAGACCCATACCTCCTTCCAGCAGGAACATATTAATCCCAGATAACACTTTTAATGCTAAATTTTACCATTTATACTAAAATAAAATAAAATAAAATAAAATATTTAATTATAAAGCACTATTTAGCTATAAAGCACATTTAGCTATAATAAGCTTGGTAGAATAACTGAAAAAAAAAGAGGTATCTAGGACGAGAAGTCTGGTCTTAATGCAGAAGGCAGTCAGTGCTGTGCTGCTGCATCTGCCCTGGGTCTCCACTGAGGCAATTTGCCCTGCTATGTCTCTGTTGCCTTGTCACTCTTGTCTGTTTACATCATGACTTCCTCCAGGCAGGATTTATTTCTCGCCATCTCCGTGCAACTTGTGGAACAAAGAGGCCCCAATTGTAAAACTAGCTTCTGCTGCATGAGGAAGTAAAAGATAATAGTAATTATAAGCACAAGCCAAATCCCAAGGAAGATACTTAGGAAGGGTCATTTTGAAGTGAAGCTGTTTCTTCTACTGCTAGCTAACCATTTTTTCACCACATTATAATGAAACTCTGCAGTATTGGTTTATTAAAATAGTAGGAATCTGTGTGTAGTTTCCTCTGTGAAATTCTCTGTGCAAGGATACTTCCCATGGGACCAGTTAAATGAGTTTGCTTTGCCTGCGATTCCTGCAGCAGTGCCAGTGCACCATGATGGAGAACTTCATCTGAGTGTTTGGGAACATAATTCCTTATTAAGAATACAGGAATTTCATGAGCTACTTTTCCTTGTGCGGGTAAAGAATAGTATTTATATGTAGTTGCTGGCTTCTCATTTATGTCCAATTTCTCCTCCAAAATGCATGTATCTATCTCACCAAACATGGTGAGTGTAGCTGTGCCTATTCGGCAGTTGCAGAGAGCGATTACCTGTGATGTGTTGTAACGCAGGATAAAACTCACCATTCCTAACACCTTCAAAAAATGCTTGTAGGAAGAACAGCAATCATACTGTGTCAAATTCACCTGAGTCCAGCTATATTGATACTCCTTAACATGGTCGTGTTCCATTTTTCACAGTGCCATGGTCTCTAAATATTATTTTCCATGGCAAAACAAAGCAAATCTCGTAGTCGGATTGGGTACTATGTTTCACTGTTTTCTTCTTGTAGCCTTCACTCATCTCTAAACAAAGGGCTTTTTTACTGATTTCCTTGCTCATCCGTATTTTCTGCTACTGCAGGTAGACTGCCTTTTTGCCCTATGGGCAAACTAGGCAAAAATTTCTAGCTGGGTTGCTTGCATATCTCCCAAGAATTAGGGGATAAGTGAAGGTACAGAATAACAAAAATCAGTTCAGTGAACTGAATGTGCTCATACATCCCAAAGTCTTTCTCATGATCTGGCCAGATGCTTCCATATTTTTGCCCTAAATCACATCCCAGGCAGCTTTGTCTTTACCATCTATTTCTTGGCAAACAAAGGCAAAATCCTTGTTACATGAGGAGAATATGTGCAAACTGCTGTACAGCTAAGTTCTAATTTCCAAGTCAGTGATGATGGATGGTAATACCCTCTATTTGTTTTAATTACTTATTTATTTTCCTTAAATGCACAGACTAAGGGAAGCTGCAGGAAAGCTCCAGTAAATCTCGGAAACATGAAAATGTTCCCCAGACACAAGTACTTTCTCTTGTTAGTATAAAGGCGCTTTTTTTTTTTCCCTAATGAGGTCCTCCCACTCTAAGAAATGAACAAGGCTGGAATGCTGTTTTCTGCCTTTTCAGACCATTGGCGCAGCTTTGATTTAAGGACTCGCGCTTTAATCACCCATCATGTGTCATTACCCCGACAGGCGGCAGCAGCCACAAGATACAAGCTCCAATAAATTGCACTGAAAATCGCTGAAGCGATCCTTTGTTGATTTTCCTTTACAGCTATTCAATGGCAGATCAGCTGTCATAACAACACAGTGCCTGTGGCAACAGGGTGAAATTAAACGTGAAGTATGTTCAAGGTAGCTGGTAGAAAGCTGGAATATCCTTTTTTTTTTTCCCTGTACATTCAAATGCTCTCTGCTTCTCTCAGTAGTGCCAAGCCTGTGGCAATTGGCTAAAACGAATGCTGTCTCTTGTAAGATAATTGCCAGATGCACTGCAGTACAAATATTCAAGCGCTTTTGTATGCAAATCTCTGCAATTCTCTCACTTAAGAAGAGGGAGGGGAGTCAGAATATTTTTCTGTCTCACTCTTTTTCAAGAACCTTTTTCTAATTGGATGCAAAGAGGAAAAGAAAATAGCAGCCCTTTTTCTTGCCTTCAGGCTGGCTGCACTGCAATGTTGCTAGCAGGAAGGTGAAACATAAATGTATCTCCACATACCCTGCTGAATCTTTTCTATTTCTATCAACAATATCATTTCTGGTTTTGTTTTGTTTTGTTTTCAGGATAGTTGCCTCTTGCGTCCCTCAGATTTATGCTGACTGAAAAACAACGTTCAAAATAAAGCAGTTTTTAATTCTTTTTTTCCAAGTGGTTTTTCTGTTAACATTTCCATAGAGCAGACAGAATATTAAGGTGTTTTTTGTTGTTGTTGTTTTTGGAAAAAAATACCTGTTTAACAAAATTGTAATGATTTCATCTTTTGAATACCTCTGTACCTTCACTTTTCCTTTTATGCAGAGAAGGTGTCATGTTGCTGTCAGACTGCAATGAGCTCATGTTCAGGCTTGGCCAACTGTGGTCAGGAGGCCCCTGAGCAGCAGAGATCATTTCAGAGTAAGGGTTGCAGGTCCTTCATCTTTAAGTATCTGGGAGCTGCTGAAACAAAAATAGGAATGTATTTCTACTTCACTTTCCTCCTCCAATGGAGGCACTGGGGTTACAGTAAGGGCTATGAGCTAGATATGTCTGTTCACAACAACTTTCAGCAAGCAAGTAAGACCAAATATTTTGGCTTATGGTATTTGCCACAATACT
>JAUBOD010000279.1:4738082-4753144 GCA_032353885.1 Nothura maculosa | reverse complement strand
GAGGGCCTGGGATTCTAGAGAGCTGTCCCTGACAAACACTGAAGCAAAGGCAGCATTGAGCAGCTCTGCTTTCTCCGATGATTACATGACACAAGTCATGTAATTGCTTTAAGTCATACAGTATATATGCCTTATGATATTTTCTGAGAAAAAATGTGTCTTTGCTGTAGATGTGATTTATTTGGCATTTCTTACTATTTTTTTTAATGGCAAAATGTTTTTTTATAAATACCCACTTTATACGTCCTTTCACATGAGAGAAAAAAAACAATATTTGCAAAATCATAGGTTTTATGTGAAAGATGATAGCATGATTATGCCAAGTATGTGGATCTTATTGTCATGTGTATTCATGTACTCTCTCTATCATGTATAAAATTTGTATACACATACACAAACACAAATACTCAATGTAAAAGAAACTTTATAGAACCACTTGACATATTGCTTTTATTGATCATTTTCAGGAAAATATATGGGTTTTTTTTCCAGCTATTTTTTTCAGTATTAAATGATAAACCCTTCTGCATAATTTTTATAACACATAGATCTCATCCATTGGGAAAACTCTCTTACTAGCATGTTTGCCTAAAACTGCTGAATCAAGTGATTGTTCCAAATTTACAGTAAAGTCTGACATTTTTGTTTATACTATCTCACATTTTCATTTGCTCTTGCTTTTTCAGAAATAAGTCTATGATCTAACTGCATTTGAAATACTCAGTGCAATACTTCATAACTGAAATTCTGTGGAAGTAATAAGTGATTACTTCTACAACTACAGTGGTTTTAATGTGGATATGCAGACTTTATCTTTCTCAAAGTTTTATTTTAAAATGTTTTGATAGACATTGCATATAATCAGTAGTTACTAAAGATATTGCAATCAGATTAAATGAATAACATGTACATTATAGACTTAGATTCATAAAAAAATCTGTAGGGCAAAAGTAAGGGCTTTACAATTAATATGATGTGTATAGAAGACTAAATAAGTTCTGTATTGAATCAGATTTGTCTAGGAGGAACAATCGTATGCTGCTTATTTTAATACAATCATGGCAATATTTTTGAAATGCAACAGTATATAAACTATGGAAGCACAGGGGTTAGATATATATTTATATTATATATATATGTATATATATAAATTTTACTAGGTAGAGAGAAGAATTTCTAAAGTAGACTCCTTAGTTGTAGGAATTATAATTTCTTGGCTTTTAATGCATTTTTTATCTACATAATCCAAACATATTTTACATTATTTACTTATTTTAAAAACATTGTTTTATTAATTTTGATTTAAAAATGATAAGCACACAGTGAAATAGGTGAAATGTAAAACACTGAAATAGGCTCAGGGATGCTTATTCCAGAGCTACACAATAAGAAGGGCTTCCATAGACATACCCAGTATTAGAAGCCTCGGAGCAAAGTATAAATCATTATTTATGCAATATATTTATACGATATGTAAATCATGATATGAAAACAATACATTAGAGGTAGCAGATAAGTTAATGAGGTTGACCTTGTATAGTTTTGAAGCAGTTGGATGGAAGAAGTAATGGTCTCCCAGAAGTTTGGAGGTCTCCCGAACTTCTATTTCCCAATTCCATGTAAAGACAAAAAGGAATCTTTTGAAGGTAGTGGTATCTCTCACGGAAAAAAATAGTTTATCATCAGTTTTGCTTTGCAGAGATGTATCCATCCACACTATTGTAGAAAGGCCTAGCAAGTGCTTCTCTGAGTACAATTCAGAAACATGCTTTGGGGGCTATGGAGAGACACAAGCAGAGTAAGAAGACAAAGATAGAAGAGGGCAGAGACAAAAGAAGGGACCAGTAGGGCATACATGAAGTCAACATTTTCATTGTATTTCTATGCCTTTGTAGCTCTATGTAGCTGCCTTCAGTTTTCTTCCAGTAGGAGAAGTCAAAATTGCCAGCCTTCACCAGTTCTTGCTTATGCAAACAGCTTGTTTTCACTTGACTTCAGTGAGACGTAGTCTAATTCTAATCTCCTTAGACACAGTGTAGGCAGTTTTCCTGAGGACTGCATCTGTGACAGGCTGGAATTCTCCTCCCCCCCCCCCCAGCTATTTTTCTATAGTTGTTGCTGAATGCAAATATCTCTGCAAAAATATTCTGTGTACCCAACTACACTCTTTAGAAAATTCAAGTAAATCAAAATTGTCTCTGTGGGATTTTGCTAGACTTAAGGGAGGGGAGTGAAACACTGGGCTTGAAAACAAGTTTGGGGGTTTAAATATGTTCTTTTCAGGAAGCTATATACCTGGAAAACAGAGATTGCAAAAAATCCAGATTATTCTAAAACTGCAGTATGGCCTATGTCAAAGCATCAGACAATGAAATACACATAGAAAAATGTAGTGATATTTTAATTTGTAGGTTATACTTTGCCTGACCAAGAGGATGCCCATTAGAAGACAATGCATGGTAGAAAATATTGATTTTATGTAGAAAGCTTCATGTGGCTGAGACCACCTGTAAGGCAGTGTGTTTGACATGCAGGCCAGGATGCTGGGGGTGTAATTTTCTATCTTAGATCTTTTAGGAGAAAGGAGGGGAATTGCATTAATCCACTGCAGTGGATTTGCTGTCTACATGTCTTCAGCTTTGCTAGGTTAGTCAACTAGACAGGTGAAGTTTAATTGTTTTCTGGGTACTATCAGTGGGAGACAGGGTAACAAAGGGTTTTAGAGCACTGCTAGGTTCCTGTTACTCTCATTGATCTATATGAGAACAATCATTATTATAATGATTTTAATTGAAGCTTTTATTAAATAACTGAGAAATAAATGCTTCTTGGTTTATATGCCTCAATTAATGGGTTGCCCAGCGTAGCTGCAGCAGGTTGTAAGTAGCTTTCAGGATCTGAGCCCAAATGATTATAGGTTTTCTTATCCTTTCTAGATGAAATAGATTTGTAAGTCTTACTCAAATTAATCACTCTTTTAGTCTTTAATTATAGCATACACATGTAAATGACATTATTATCAGAAGATAACATAATATGCCAAGGACCACGTGTTAAAGTTGTTTCCTATGCAAACAATTGTGCTTGATAACACAGCCTGTCACAAAATGTCAAAAGAAACCACATGGTGTCTTGAACTGATTGTGAAATTATCAGGTGTCACTGCTATATATGTCATAAACAATACCATCATGACTGAATTTTTCATTAAATTCTTGGGTGTGGAATACTGAAGAGAAGAAACAATTAAGATCTTAAACATCCCAAGTGCAGCACACAATATAGCAGTGAATTGTTTAAAACGTACCCTATGATTGAATCAAAAATACGTTAGTCACAAATTAAAGAAATGCATAGTAATTGGTAATATTAAGGAGCTAGGAGATTTCTTTTCCTTGCTTTGTTACACATTTTTATATTTAAATTTTTTTTTAAAAAAAATCTATAGTTCTGATAGAGGCCTCTCTTTCAGCTTGCATGATAACTGAGTTTCCAGTATAACTCTTATTTCAGCAAATGAAATCCTGATCATGTAAAAACCTGTAGCAACCTTCCATTGGACTTCTAAGCGATGAGGATTTCACCCAAGTTGTCTAAGAAGTGCTCAAAGCAGTCTCACTGGCATGCTTGCAGTGAGGGCCTGATTCATCAACAGTTTTAAGCTTGTGCTGGACTAGACAGCTGGACTATCCTTTCTTCACAACAGTGAACAGCAGAGCTGCCTCCATTACCAGAAGTTGCAGGGCCAGCAAGTGTCTCATAGCTTTTAATGATTTATTCTGTAGCCCAGAAGGTGCAGGGATGCTTCAGTGCTTCAGCACAGCATTGGCCTTGTCCAGAGGCTGATAAGTCTTGGCATTGGTCTTGCTGGACTAAAACTGTTTCCTCAAGAGTTAATAGAAGCCTCTGCCTCCATCTCTGCACACTCACCACTTTGAGGAGTGGTGCTGGATCTAAACTCAGAGGAGGCATAAACATGGCTGCACCTATGCCAATAAGTCCCTGGAATCGGTTGTGGCCTGCATGAGGAAACTGGTTCCATCAGAATGTTGTTTATGGAGCGGGTAACCAAAGTTAATAAAGCTCGTCAGTGTTTAGTCTAATTTCACCTAGTCATTAGGGTCTTCCTGTCAGTGGAGCTTCATCCTATTGTCAGAAATGTGCCTAACCCTGATGGGATGAACTGCACAATGGTGGTGTCTTCCTTTGTCCATGCTGGAACTCCACAGGGCTACCTTTGCTTGCAGATGTCTGCAGATAAGATAACTCTGTACATGAGTGTTTGACACTCCTAAAAACTTACTGTTACCCTTTGCACAGCCTAGTTCAATGAACAAGACTGAACATGTCCTCTTTGTAATGTGTGTATTTTTACTATGCCGCCATTTTTAAAACTTTCCTATAGAAGTGTAATTGTTATATATTTTTCATTTTCTTATTTTTTTTTACCAAACTGAGAAATATCTTTAAATATCTTTATTCTCCTTCAGCAAGTAAGCTCTGCAAAATTCCCTGAACCTACAAGTTCACCAGGCATGGAAAAATAGTGTGATCTTCCCTAAGCTGCACAGGATGCCTGATACAGGGCTATTGTATAATGTGCTGGCCTCCTCTCTAGAATTATGTGAGATCTAGTGACAGAAAAGGTGTTTTCTTCCAGAGCTATGGGGTTTGATATTTTTTTTTTGTCCACAGCATTGTGACTTTCAGATATTCTGATTGTAACGATATTGTGTTTGTTCCTCACTTCAGTAGCTAGTTATCAGAAACAACATAGATGAAGGGAGTTGCCCAGACTTTATCACTCAACTTGCTTTCTTTAAACTTATTGACACAATTTTAAAGAAAATACATATGAATGAACCAGTCTGTCCGGAGCAAGTCCAAGATGGCCGAGAAGCAAATCTTTTGGAAAATGTAGTTGAAATGCTAGTCTGAAGAATCATTTTGGTTTATATTTTCATAGTCAATGGTTTTAGGTGATCCCAAAAGAGAAAGAGAAAACCACCTTAGAGACTGCTCTTGAATTATACCTTTGCTAACCAGTGTTAATGGCATGGGAATTCTTGACAGATAACACTTCCTTCTTGAGCGAGTTGGATAAGATTGAGATAATGATTCAGATTCCTTTGTCTTTTTACCTGAGCTGAAGTACCAAATCTCATTATGCTTCCCTACAGAACGAATTATTTAGGTTTACAGGCTTACAATTACCAGCTAGCTCTACCTGATACACACAATAAATTACCAGTGACCTTAAGTTTACCTCCCAGTCTGATTCTCTACCAAGGACACTATATAATTAAAAATCACTTTTTTTTTTTTCTGGCCAAATTCAAGGCAAGAAACATGAGTTCTGGACAGAAGGATGTAAGAAGCTAGTGAGATTTAGGAGAGAGTGGCAAAGTTGACAAGAGCAATTGAAAGAGATACTGGAGCTGCCAGTAACTTTGCAAGCTTTTGGAAAGAAAATCAAAGGATTATTATTTGTTAGCAACAGTATTAAAAATGTATTTAACTGACACCAGGCTGAGAAAGCTCCTGCTTTCTTCTGTGCTGCAGATATGACTGCATTTTTTTCCACAGTTCACTAGAGTTCAGCATCCTAATGAGCTGTATCCTGTAAGACTAGTTCTGGGCTCTATCTCTTGATTAATGCAACTCATACAGAATAACTGATTCAAATACACAGTATAAATACATTTCAAGCTCTAAACAACTTTAAGAAGTTTTCATGAAAAAGAAAAAATGTTAAATCTCAGTTTGATATTTTTTTCTTTGCTAGTTTTATAACTACTTCAAAGGACAGCAATCATATGTCTCTCTCCATATGACCTGTAGAAATATTTCACTGCCTAGATAAACAGCCCATCTTTTTAGGAAGCTTTTAATTGCATTCATGAATGTTTAGCAAATTTGCAAAGCAACATAAACACCTAGATATAAAAGAGAGTAGCAAAATTTGTCAAATATGTAGAAAGTAATTTTCTAGGAAAGTGGAATTTTGTTAGGGAAAATGGAATAGAATAAAATTAAATTAACCTATGTGGTATTCACTGGACTTAGCCAAAAGGTCAGTCAGCTTTCTAAATGCTTCTCATTTAGTTTTCAATTCTCTAACCAAGTGCATTGGTAGAAGGCTAGAGAAGCAGCATCATTCCTGCAGGGGCCTGCATACCTCTTGAACTAAAGGACATTATACCATGTAGGAAAGTAAAGTTAGTGGAATTAAAGATTATATAGTGGAACAAGCACAACAAAGTTGGATACTGTGAGTTAAAGATGTTTTTGAAGTTTTTTTTTCCATTTTTTGAAATTTTAGGTGTTTAAGTTTGCAATTTTTAAGTTATTTCAAAATCTATATAAGGTAAATCCAAAAGGATTTTTTTCTAACTTTTATCCCTATATATATACTTTAAAACCTAGATAGTATTGTGTCAGTAGTTTGAATACTTAATCTTTAAAATATATTTCAGTTGTTCTAGCTGGAAGGGCTAACTATTAACAGAAGATGGAGTCTATTCTTATTATAACCAACTGCTAGATTTGGAGACATAGAGATGGCAGCCTGGTTGGATAATCTCTATTCTTCTTTCCTAACGTTTGAAAGAAACTACTGTCACTCAGGTGTCTCCAAGACATGCAAAGTGATCATGGATCCATTTATTGAAAAAAGAAAATATATAAAGTAAAAAAGGAAACAGGAAAGGGAAAGGGAAAAGGGAAAGTAAAATGAAATGGAAAAGGAAAAGGGAATTGGGATGGGGCAGTTGGGATGGGGGAGCCCCATTCCTTTTCCCTTGCATAGATAGTTGAGCGTGGGAAGCTATGCTGCAGTCCCAGTTTAGTGGCAAGTGCTTTGACAGTGTCAGCATCTAGCTATTTAGAACAATCATGTTCAGTTATTACTTTGGCTTCATGCTGATATTGTCATCATTTTTATTCATCTTGCTAGTAACAACACTGATGAAAAGGAGATGCCATTTTTCAGCATCATATAATTGTTATCTCTTAATGAAATATTGCAGGGCAAAGATGTAGCACTTCTTTAACAATAAGGCTTTTTGCTGCCAAATTTCAAAGAACAGACAGATGGTCTATCAATTAGCAGAGCATAGAAGTGCAAGAGCTTCTCAAGATAAAGTCTCAGGATGTTTTTGACGGGATTTGAGGTAATATAATAAAGTTTTCATTACCACTTAAAGCAGCTACCAAAAGAAGCTGGTTTTGAGACGGTTATTTGCAAAGGAGAAGTACATGCAGATACAATGCTAGATTGTACTGTCCATCAATCATGCAATCTGTTCTTAGCAATAAACCCAGAGACATTTTAAATCAGAAGATAACTAGAAGTAGACCTGAAATTAGTTGAAACTTAGCTCCATTTTAAAAAAGAGAAATTGTGTCATCAACTCACTAACACCATGACATTGTCCATTATGTCTGACTTGCCAAAAGTAATTGTTCAGTTCTTCATAGGCAGAAAGAGAGAGTGAAGAATGTGCTCCTATCTGACTACTAGGAAAAACATTTCCCTTAAAACGATTTCAGTTTTATGAGGTTCAGCTATTTTACTACTGTTATTTCAATAAAAAAGTCTTATTTTTGAGAACTTTCATATTTAAAAAAAAGTAAAGCTTTTTTTTTTCCAAATTTTCATTTGAAGATATTTGTAAGTATATTGACCAGATTTTTGGACAGCTTTAGTTTGCTGATGATACAAAACCGGGAGGAGTAGCTAATGCCCTAGAGGGTTGCCCCTCTATGGCACCCTGTGCCCTGTGCTCTAGGTATCCCTGTTTGAGCAGGAAGGTTGGACTAGATATCTCTAGAGATCCCTTCCAACTTTTAACATTCTGTAATTCTGTGATTCTGTTGCACTGCAATCCATGAGGACTTGGACAGACTGGACAACTGGGTGGTGAGAAACCTCATGAAGTTCAACAAGGGCAAGTGCAGGGTCCTGCACTTGGGAAGGAATAACGCCAGTACAGGCTGGAGGCTGACCTTCTGGAGAGCAGCCCCGCAGAGAGGGACCTGGGTGTCATGGTGGATGACAAGTTGACCATGAGGTTGCTGGTGGCCAAGAAGGCCAATGGGATCCTGGGGTGCATTAAGAAGAGCGTCTCCAGCAGGTCGAGAGAGGTGATCATCCCCCACTACTCAGCTCTGGTGAGGTCACATCTGGAGTCCTGTGTCCAGTTCTGGGCACCCCAGGAGAAGAGGGATGTGGAGCTGCTTGAGAAAGTCCAGAGCAAGGCTACAAGGATGATCAAGGATGAACATCTACACTATGTGGAAAGGCTGAGCGAGCTGGGCCTGTTCAGCCTGGAGAAGAGAAAGCTGAGGGAGAACCTGATCAGTGACTATAAATACCTCAAAGGAGGAAGTGAGGAGGATGGGGCCAGCCTCTTTTCAGTGGTGGCCAGTGATAGAAGTGGAGGAAACCGCCACAAACTGAAGCACCAAAAGCAAATTTAGATCTAAGTACAGATTTTGTTGATATATTTTATAGTTATAATTAAAACAAAAATATTTAACAACTTTTAGTAAAAAAGAAATTATAGTATTTTCACACTGTCACTATAACTACCAACTTGATTTTTGACATCCCCTGCCTATTGCAGACAATATGTTAAACCATGCCTTTTCTCTTTCTTTGTCACTAGTTACATTATCACTGCCATTTTCTCCTCATCTCTTCTATGTTTATTACTTATGTGCAAGAGGGAATGGGAGTTCCTACTCACTGAAATCAAATTTTAATGGAAAAAAAATAAACCAAGCCCCTTGAAATTTTTGTAAGAAAGATCTGTGCTGTGGGCAGGTACTGTGGAGGAAGGTGACCTGCAGCCCCTTGCCATGTGCTTTGTTCAGGAGATGGATGACTATAATTTACTCCTGCCTGAAACACTGGTATTTATGATGCTTTTCCTTGGCCAAGGGGTAAACTCAGTCTCCAGAGAAACAGAAACATTTTTTAAGAGGATATTTGAAAGCAAAAACCACAGGATAGCTGAAGGTTGAAGGAGGTCATGAGGGTTGTTTCGTCTTCTTTTCCAAATAAACAAAATACATTTCCTGCTTATTTGACTCCTTGAAAAATAGAGGGGTTTTTTTTCTCAGTCCCTCATTCACACACATGCAAGCATACACAGGCAGCCCTTTACTGACCCATATTTCAGAGAAGGAAGCTTGACACAGCAGGAACAGCATTGCAAAAAGCAGATTTATACCCCTTTGTAGCTGTTCTTTCTTGATAGCTGGATGAGAATATTATCCCCTTATAATGATCCAGAACAACCATAACTGTGGGTAAAATTGTATCCACTTCCTGTGGCCTTAGGCATTTGGTTACTGGAGGCAAGGGCCAAAGCCATGTAGGAATACTACCTGTGAGTGTAAGTGGCCAGCACTTCTCATGCCATGAAGTTTTGTTTAGTGTAATAGGCCCCAAACATTCAAAGCGTTGGAGGCCTTGCCTTCAAACTTGATAAAATACTGCACAGATACAATGATAGATATGACAGAAATGAATTTACAAAGCGCAAAAATAATCCCATTTAGGGCCCTAATTTTATATTTAGTCAAAATTAATGTGATTTTTCCTTCCTGATCTTATGCTGTCGGAGCTGCTGATTATTCATGCGTACATGTAACTGAATTATTATTTTGAAGATGGTTACTTTACAAATACTGTGTTTATCTAAGTTCTCTTTATTTGTCATTACTAAGAATTTAATGTATGATTTTCCCTCCTTCCATCAGATGTATTAAGAAATTTTTAATGCACATAAATTGCTTATTAATTTTTATCTAGAGTGAGCAGTCTCTCACACAGTTCTCCACTCTTGTAGAAGTCTTCTCCTTTTACTCCTCAACTCCAGAGAAATTTCTCCTTGTAGAAACAGCTGGCATGCTGAGCAAACAAAGTAGAAAAAAAGGGTTAATGAGAGAGAGAGAAAAAAAAGTAATAATTTAGAATTAAAGTTTGTTGTTCAGAAAAAAAAATGGAGTTAATACTCAGCAAAAGTCTAGATCATTCCCAGGTAGCCTGTGATACAAGGAACAAAGGATTTTCACTGGAGAAACCAGATTGACGTTGATTAAAATAAATGCATTCAGAGTTTTTTATTATATTCTTATTGAATTTCCTTGCAAGTTGAATTACCTTTCCTGCCTTTTCTGAGATATTATTTACATCTCCAAACTCCATACTCTAGAGAATGTCTAATTCCAAACTAGACCCTTAATATTGGACTCATTTGGCATTGTCATGCTTCTATGGGTTAGTTGTAAAAGTTTAAGCTGCCCACAGTATGCTCCATTTATAATCAGTAAGTATCATTCATCATATTCAAGGAAAGATAAATGGCTCCCTGTAAGTTCTTGTTTCTCTGCAATGACCATCTCCATTAAAGGAGATGTCCTAGTCTGACTAGCTGAAGGCTTAGATGACTAATTTTTAGTCATCTGAAGTTAGGTGGAGATTAATGCTGCTCTCTGGTTCCATCTCTTCACATAATTTTTTTTTGATGTCTATATACAGTCCAATAGAACTTTTAAGCTAGCATTAATATGCATAAAATGTATTTATGTTTTGTGTAAAAGAATTTTCATAGCAAATAGCTACACTTGTATATAAGTTATATCTTGCTAAGTCTAGTTTAGTTCTGGTCCCATCATCAGAATCACAGAATCACAGAATTGTTAAGATTGGAAGGGACCTCTAGACATCATCTAGTTCAACCTCTCTGGTCCAGAGGGACACCTAGAGCACATAGCACAGGGCAGCACCCAGGTGGGTTTGGATCACTTCAGAGAAGAAGGCTCCACAACCTCCGTGGCAGCCTCTTCCAGGGCTCTGTCGCCCTCACAGTGAAGAAGTTCTTCCTCACATGCAGAGGGAATTTCCTGTGTTTCAGCTTATATCCATTGTCCCTTGTCCGATTATTCCTCCCCAGGTGCAGGACCCTGCACTTGTCCTTGTTGAACCTCAGGAGGTTCCTCTCTGCCCACCTCTCCAGGCTGTCCAGGTCCCTCTGGATAGCAGCACAGCCCTCTGGAGTGTCAACCATTCCACCCAGCTGGGTGTCATCCGCAAACTTGCTTGGGGTACCCTCTGTGCCCTCGTCCAAGTCATTGATTGGCCCAGTACTGACCCCTAGGGGACCCCAGTGGCCACAGGCCTCCAACTGGACTCAGCCCCATTTATCACCACCTTCTGAGCTCTGTCATCCAGCCAGTTCTCAATCCACCTCACTATTGACCTGTCCAGTCCACACTTCTGGAGCTTTCCTATGAGGATATTGTGGGAGAAATATCAAGTTCTATCTGATATGCTGAGAATATCAGGTACCATTTGTCTATCTGTAACTATCTAGACAATAAACCTACCATTCATACTGAAAAGGCTAGATTGGAATTACTCTACCAGAGCTCTGCCTCTTAGTCATCAGCAGATCGTATTTCATGGCTTTTTAGCTCAGAACTGTGCTGTTATAGACCCAAGTCACCCTGCTTAAAGTATACTTACTTGCATGAATGAACAGGGAATGAAAACCATTAATGTCCCAGCATGCACAGCTCACCGATACTCATTTTTGTTGTGGCCAGGATTTTCTTAGTGTGTTTCTACTTCATTTAAACCCGTCAATACTTCAATTAGTGCTTGCTTCTCTTCCCCTGGGAGGGACATTTACACATGTCGTTTCACAGCCTCCAAATCTAAAAGATCCATGAGAACTGCAGGGTCATAAAGTATATCCTGATTAAAGGTTATGCAATTCAATGAATTTTTACCACTTAATAAACAAATAAGTAAATAATTTGAGTATTTGTAATCATAGTTTACAAGCAGAAAATATAAAGAGTAACAACCTGTAAGAAAATTAGCACTCTTGCATATAATTCTACAGTCTGATTTTTACTGATTTGCATTTAGTATGTCACAAAAAAAATTAAAGCATTGTACTTTACAATTATGATAGCAGTAACCCCCTCATTTAGCATTAAAACTTGATGCTGTCATGATGGCAGACTGAATTCAATTTAAGATCAAAGCATAGGAGGAGATATCCTATTTTCCTCAAAATTATATATTACTACTATATATTATTATAGTAGTCCTTTTTTCCAGCGTGGCTTTTATACAGCTGAGAAAAGATAGTAATTGATTTGGAATAGAAATTGGCCCAAGATATTTATTCTTTATGGGTATATATTTCTATTATTAATTTTTATACTCTTCTGCAATGTGATAATACCAGTAATACTGTCCATTAATTTCTTTAGGAAGATATCTTTACCCAAATGTTAAAAAATCACATAAAGTAGATGCTAATGTATTTATAATCTTTTTTTTTTAATAGCTCTTTGATCACTTATTTTCCCTTCTGACAATTAGCCAAGCTCTGATAATACTGATTTTCCAGTGCCTCATGTGAGTTATCATAGTTTGTCACAAATTTCCATAGGCTTTTACTGTAACTGACTGCAGGGAACAGAGCTGTCAGCTTATCATTTTCCATTTTCTTTCTCTGGGTTATTAGTAAGTTTGGATAGACAAAATGGGAATTGAAGCTGCACGGCAATGCAAAAGAAAGTCACATTCATTTCAAAACCATGTCAAAGTCAAAAGAAAGACCAAGAAATATAAGCAGCTACTGGTCTCATGTGTATCATTTGAAGACAGCAGTTTGCACTGTACAAACATAAACCTAAAGCAAGAAAAGAGCTCAGGAAGAGAGACAGGATTACCTTGGTGAATTGAGAGAAAAGAGCTTTTTTATTTTATTAATGTGTCTTTCGGTTAAAATTCATAGTTGTCATGCAAAATAAATCAACTTCTTTTTCTATAATGTGACCTGAAACCACTTCTGAGTGAATAAGATATGAACCCTAAATGTTCACAGCCTTTACCCTGACATATTCAATCAGATCATGAGGCACTAGTGAAGCTGCCAAGTTCTCAAGACGTTGTCATTCTTATTAAAGCTTAGCATCAAATCAGGCCTGTTCTAGCTTGGATACACATGTTTGAATAATCCTCCTAATCAAAGTAACTTCATTTATATCAATAGAATAGGTAGCTGAGATGGTATTTTAGAGAGTACAAAAATCCTATTCATTCTCAATCAATGATTTTTTTTAGGGCCTTTTGAAAGATTATCATTCATGGATGGCCAATACTGCAGTTTTTACATATAGTTGACTCTCATGTTTTGATATAGGACTTATGAGGTGAACTTAGATAACTGGAAACACTGGCTAATCCTATTTGTGTTTACTTTCTATCTATTTTATATATATGCCATAATTTTCATGGATGTCACTCTTCACTAAATAATTTTGAAGATGCAGTTTCTACTAGACTTTTTTGTACTGCAGTACTGTTTTTAATACTGTTCTTTCTAAAAACTATCTTGCTAATAGAACTACTAAGAACTACTCTTGCCTATTCTACAGAAATCTGTTAATGTAACAGCTATTAATGCAAAGCGTACAAAATGTTAGGGGCTCATATTTTAAGGTAAGAGAGGGTAGAAGGTTGGTTGAATTGTTTTACTTTGTTTTAAGAATATTTTCAGCAATAGAAATCAGTAGCTTGAATTTATTTCATATACACTGTAGACTCATAAAAATAAAGCAGTGAAAAAATTGAGACTGATACATTAATTCATTGAGTTTTTGATCTCTTCTAAAAATTCTCAGGTTTATAGGTTTGAAATTATTTCTGTAGCTTGGAATCTCAGTAGTAATTAATTTCAAAACATTTACTTTTTGAACTCAAAATTCATACCACATTAATTAGTTACATAAGTCACTGAGTATTGTTTGTAGTTGACAGTTGCTTACATAAGAAATTAATTATTAATTCTAAGCAATATAGTAAAATATGCATTCAAAATTCACTTTTATGAAATATTTAAATATTTGAGATTGATTTGTAAGCTACTTATCCTAAAAGAATGTTCCTGTGAGAAGGTTTAAAATAAATGAACATGAGTGGGTGGCAAACATTAAATTCATTTTCAAAATTAGTGCATGTTGATAGAAAATATTTTTCATTATTTGCTTTGCTGCTTTTCATTATTCCACTAGGGATAACAGAATTTAAAGAAAAATAAGATGAAATAAAAGTTAACATATTTCTGTGAGAAAAACATGTATTTGCAAAAACGAGACACCAGATTTGATAGCTTTCAGCCTGTTAAACATGCAGTCATCTTTGTTTTCTAGTCTAGGGTATCTCTTGAGCGGTCTAAGATGAGGAAGTCTATAATGCCTAACTTGGATATTAGATGCCTGCAGGGCAAATTCCACCAATGGTGAGAGGCATTTTCAGGTCTGCAGAGCTTGGACCACCTGCTACACAGTGGATATAGGCAGCCCCTAGATGGTTACTTCAAGCCTATTCCACTCAAGGAGTCAAGTCATTCTAGAAGAGACTGCCATGGCAGAGATCTTTAGACCAAGGATGGTGAAAACATGAAGGGAGATGTCTGGAGATGCACCACTGACATATGGCAGAATATTTCTGTTGTGAAGCTCACTCTCAAATCCTCATTTTTTTTTAGTTATTCATATGTCATTAAATCATTGGCTTTGTTTTTATGCTTCATCTTTTCCATGCCCTTTCCTAAAATCAATTTAAATCTGTTTTAACTTTTGAATATGATCAACAGCATTGTGTGGCATCTCACCATCTACAGTGTTATTGTCTGGGTAGTGTCTGTTCTTTTCTTCTCAGCAGTGCCAGGTTGCTAGGAAAATATCACTTTGTGACTGCAGAGAGTAGTAATTCTTAACCATATTGAGAACTTCAGTTAGTCCTAGAAACATTTCAGGATCTACATAGATATTTAATGTTTAATTACAAGCTCAAAAATGTAGACCCCTTCGTGGTTTTTTGCCATCTGTAATTTCAAACTATCAGCTAAAAGAGGAAAATTCCCATTCCCATTCCTCCTGCTACCTAGATAATCTAGAAAGAAAGAAAGAAAGAAAGAAAGAAAGAAAGAAAGAAAGAAAGAAAGAAAGAAAGAAAGAAAGAAAGAAAG
>JAUBOD010000279.1:4718438-4737982 GCA_032353885.1 Nothura maculosa | reverse complement strand
AGGAAGGGAGGGAGGGAGGGAGGGAGGGAGGGAGGGACGAGGGAAGGAAAGTTCCAAACTTTTGAATTATTTTTAGAGATTTTCCTTGGTCATTTACTAGTTATTTATGATGCTATTTACTAATAATTTATGAAGGATTATTATAAAATTATTCTAAAGTTTCTCTTAGTTTGCTCAAGTTTCATCTGTTTTAGTAAAGCTTCCCTACTCTAGATAATGAGATCAGTCTTGTCAGGATAGTTAAAGTATTTTCATTTTTGTTTGCACTCAATTCCTGATGAAATATTCAGGAATATCACAGGAAAGAGAAACAGATTAACTATTTCTTGCCGAGTCTCGGGATAGGTCCAGGTTCAGCTTTCCTTGAGAATCAGATGAAAGATTATTTTCTCTGAAGTAGTTCAATGATTCTTAAGAGTAACTTCCACTACTGAATTTTGCACTTTGATTTTTGAGGAGGAAGTTGTTAATAAAAGTTGCTAAAGGAAATCGTTAATAAAATTATATAAAGCATTGAGATTAGTCCTTACAGGACTGACATGAAGAAAGGGGGATTGACCTTTGGACAATGGATTGACCTGGGAAAAAGAGTAAACATAACCAGGTTTCCAAGTGGAAGCCCAGATTTAAACAATGAAATCTCCTAGGTTAACGCTGCTGGCGTTAACTACTCATTTCTTGAAACTGGGAATTGCAAAAATCTATAAAGTGTCCAGTGTCTTTAACATTGGCAAGCACTACGTGTCCTGCTTCACAGAAAAATGTGGAGAACTAGAGGAAAGAGATGTGGATCAATTTGTGTGACAGGGAAGCCTTCTGCTAAGTCCTGGAGCATGATATTGTGTTCTTCATTCAACAACATGCACAGCAACATGCTCATTCTCTAAAAAATTCACTTTTACATTTTACAATATGTGT
The DNA here is from genome assembly GCA_032353885.1 of Nothura maculosa. Classification (NCBI taxonomy): domain Eukaryota; kingdom Metazoa; phylum Chordata; class Aves; order Tinamiformes; family Tinamidae; genus Nothura; species Nothura maculosa. The sequence continues at coordinate 4,737,064 of JAUBOD010000279.1, read as the reverse complement.
GTATATATAAGGCACATTTGAAAGTTTATAAGAGGATACATACTGTTCTTATCAGAGTGATCTTTGTCTTGAGGATGTCCTAAGAGAACATGATATATGTATATAAGGTGTGGTATATATTCAGTTTATATACAGTTTTATAGATTATTTAGTCCATAAAGAACCAATGTGTTTAAATAAGCTATTTGCATCAGTAATTTGATTAAAGACAGAGGATGAAGAAATACAGTTCCTAAAATATCCTTGGGAATGTGGCTTTGTTACCAGAAATCTTACGACATAAAGAAAGATAAAAAGAAAAGCTTATGGTTTAGGATAATTTCAGATGAATTGTGAAGAGCAAAGAATCAGCTCTGGAGGAAGGGGAAATATTTAGCTGTGAGGCATTGCTATGGCAATAGGGAATCAGTGTGAAAGATTATGTGAGAGGAAAGGAAGGATAAGCAGGGATAAAGCTATATCTGCAGAATAAAGTCATCTTCCTTTACACAATTTTATACTGCTCTTACTAAGAAAGTTTGATCAAAAATTTGAGTTTTATAAGCTAGCACTTGCTTTTAAAAAGGATGGTCATGATATTAAGTTTGGCACTGTTACCCATCTAGGAACTCTTGATAGGTGTTTGTTAGGACACCAAAAGCTAGGAAAGAGTCCCTGACAGACTCCTTGAGATTTATAGGTTTTAAATTCAAACCCAAACTTCTTGTTGTATGTGGATATCCACTATGTGCTGATACATGGTGAAGCAAGATGGTAGACGTCTTAGCTGGTAGGCTCACGTGTTCTGGCTGCTAAGCTCTCCAGCCTGGAGGTACGTGCAGCCAGAGTGGTTGAGTACCTCATAGGAAAGCACATACTGTATCTGCACTCTTGGGTGAACTAAATACTTGCTATTTCTGTCATTGGACGATGGAAAGAAATTTCAAGCAGGATATGGGGACTGCAGTTGAAGAGACAATTTGGTGACTTGGGAGTTTGGAAGGATTTCAGGTATCAATACCTGGAAAGACTCCAGATAACACAGATAACACTGAACCAAATTTCATTTTCTGTAAGGTAGAATCTGACTCATTCTAATTTTCTATTGCTGTTATTCATCATTTCTTCTCTTTGAATTCTTCTCTTTAAAAAAACTAATCCTTACCTAATATCTGAATAGTTAAACAAGATGTACATTGTCATTAATTCGTTTCAGTGCTTAAAGAGCTTCATGTCTCACACAAGATCTTTCTAAGAATTGTTCCTATAATTAGATCCCATTTGTAATTGTAACCCATAGCTCCCCAACCCTGTTAATTTTCAAAACAGTTTGTTATGGTTCAGGAATCTTTTCAACAGAAAGGGCTGTATCCTGACATATTGTCATATCCAAGCATCAATAGCTCTGACAAGTGAAAAGGTCATGCCACTAAACATCAACATTTCATATTAGCAATTAATTCATTTAAATAAGGATTCTTTTTGCTGTGCAATAGCAAAAGATGCAATCTCTGCAGGAGAAAAGTCTGAGAAGGCCTCAAACCAGGTTCTATGCCAATGTCATCTTTAAGTAAAGTAAAAGCACTTTCTGCTAGCTTTGTGCATGAGTCTGATGAATATATGATCTGTTGACTAGCTTATCAAAAAGAATAAAAAATGTCTAGCAGTTCCTTACTGGTCTTCTAGCTGAATGTTCATTGTTTACAGTACCTTTGTGTGTCTATGGATATTTTATTTATGTTAAAAGTTGCATTGTGTGCAGCAAAGTAAATGGAGTCAGGCTTCCTGTGCCTTTGCTTCCTGTGCCTCTATAACCATGCTGCCTTCTGCCTCTATTACCATGCTTCTTGGTTCCAAGTTCTTCCTGCTAGGTTCCCCTTGAGGAACTTAGATTCTATGAGATAAAAAATGACAATTTATTTTCCACATTTTTAGCTATCTGATCAAATTGGGACAGACTAAATTACTCCCAAATCTGAACGCCAGCCAGAGCAGTCATCTCACTGGAAAAAAATCCTTCTTGTTTTATCTGTTTCTAGTTCCAGCTATGATAACTTCCTATCCCAATACCACTTTGGCAACCCAGGGACAAAAGAAGGAGATGAGCTGCACAGCCCATGGAGAGAAGCCCATCATAGTCCGCTGGGAAAAAGAGGACCGCATCATTAATCCCGAAATGTCCCGTTATCTTGTTTCCACCAAGGAAGTGGGAGACGAAGTGATCTCTACTCTGCAGGTAAGAAGATGGAGGGACCCACGACCCCACTAGGTGTCTGAGCATGGCATGGTGTAGTTTTGTAAAGGGTGTCCCACCGCCTCCACCGGTGTTTCCCAATCCCAGCATCGCAGAGGGCACCCTGGGCCAGATCAAGGCTTTTGCAAAGCAGGATTTCCCCAAGTAGGCTAAGGAGATGGCAGAAGGCCACAGCTGCGATACTTGCAACCAAGAGGAGATAGAGGAAGTCTTGTGTCTCCCAGACCCAAAAACATTCGTCCTGAACATCTTCTGGTGCCACAGAAGCAACAAGGGAGCCTTCCTCCCATTGCTGACAGAAGCAACAAGGGAGCCTTCCTCCCATTGCTGCTGAGCAGCACAGCTCCGTTTTGAATATGGTGCAGGATATCCAGTCAGTAGGTGTGCTGTGAGGCAATTCTGATGGAAAAGTGCTGCACTTCTTAACGCACTTCTTCTCCCTAGTGCCTATGAGCCATATGCAGAACACTTCACAAAGTCAGATTAGTCACCAGGTGCAACATAAGGTATAAGAAAAGGGCGTGTATAGATGCATAAATAGTAAATCTATAGCAGCCAGGAGCATATGAAGTACCATATATTGCATCAGAAATCACCTCGCCAACTGGCAGGTAGTCAAGGCCTACATCTTTATTAACTTTTGCTTCTGTGACAGGCAGTGGTCTGGTGATATGACAGACACATGCCTCAATTTCCCTGAAAAATCAGCATGGGGGGTACAGTTAATTCCTAAGTGGCTGACCTGTGTTAGACTGAGGTGTTATATGAGTGACACTGCTCTTTTGGGCATTGCAGTATCCCCCCAGACACCACGGAAACTCAGAAAGCTCATACTGCTATGATTTCACCTAAAATGCGCAGCGCTATGATGTTGCCCTCAATAAATGCAGGTTTTTCCACTCTTTTCCATCAAATTTAAAATTGATAAATAGGAACAAGTTACCAGCCTGCTCCCTTAGATTTTTGTATATGACTTTAGGAAATATAAAAGAAATTATTTTTTTAAAAAACCCAACATATGGTTTCTTATTTAGAAATCTTGATTTCTGATTTTCATTTACACTCTAAAAATATTTTTCTATTCCTGTGGAAATTATGACTATATCCTAATGCAAATCTACACATATATTTATCCAAATATTGTATTGCATGATATTTGTGCATACTAGAATATTTGTGTTATGAAAAATACTTAGTTGTAGGATGGAGTGCTAAACTTCTTTGCCCTCAGTTGTCTGGCTTACTTTAACAAGATCTGGATGTGTCTGGATGCACAATAATATTTCTGGTTGGAAGTAAGGAGGCTTCAGAGTTATATTCTGAAGCTGTTGGATACAATAGTGAAATTCTACATCCAAATGTATGTTTCATTTAAAAACTTGGTCTTTTGAGAGATAAAGTGCTCAAAATTTAGAAAAAAAAAATACTCAAAATTTTAGAAAATGCCAGGATCAAGGCTGTCTCTCAAGCTTTTAATTGAAGCCTTTTGCATGTGTGCATGATAATGTAATCTTTAGTTAAATACTCAGCTTTTATTTTTTCTACAGGACCCCTGCCTCAGTCAGGCATGACTCGGAATTTCTCTGGAGTTGAATTAGGGTTGAGTAATGAAAGACACTGTGTGATGCAAGGCTGATCATTGAAACCAAACTTTTCACAAGTGGCCAATAATTGTGTGTTCTTTGTTTTCTAGGTACTTGCCTTGAGCCCTTGGGGTCTGATTTGCAGAAGTACTAAGCCCTCATAGCTGCAGCTTAAATCAATGGAAGCTATGTCATGAAACATGAAATGCTATTTATTGCTAAGGACTCTGACAGGGGAAAAGAAGGGCTTATATATATCAAATTGGGCTCTTCATATTTTTGTCTTACTCTTTCCATCTTAAAACACAGCACCATGTGTAACTTACCATAGCCTGACAGGTTACCACATCTGACATATCGCTTCTTCAGTTTGCTTGTGTGAAATATATCCATTTATCTTAGCTAGTGCTGAATGAGAATTATACTCACATTACCGTGCATTTTCTGAGGACTAAATAGCATGCAGAATTGCCATGGCTCAGCTAACATGTGGTAACTTGTCAAACAGCCACTGACATTATCATATGTCTGGTTCTCTAATTCCCCATGTAAAATGTTGGTAATATTCCTCATGATGTCACAGTTTATGAATATAAATTCAGTAATATTTCTGAAGTGGGTGTTGCATAGGTGAATAACACGGAAAAGGCTATGAGGAAATGAGCCTTCAGGGCACAGTTTGCACTGTGTGCAGTAAATAAAGGATGGAACAGCACACAAACAATGAGAGGAGAAGTGCATTTTGAGTATCTGCTCTTTTAAAAATCCCTCTCCCTCTTTTACATTGAATGAAGCAGTGGTCCTGTAGAAAAATGTGATTAATATCATGTTTACTTAAAGGTTGTATCTAATTTTCTGTGTTATTGAATTGCAAATTGAAATAGCAAATTGAAAGAAAAATCACAAAAATTTATCGTGAGGCATCATGCTGAATGCTACAGGGTTGTAGTATGGGGTTGTGCTGAATACTACATTGACAGTGTTGGAAACGTTATTTCCTCCACACAGACTTTTTGCCATTTGAGTTATTTTCAGAAGTAACTGGGAAAAAAAATTGAGGCAGCAGAGCACCATTTTGTATGTAACATTTCAGCCAACTGTTAAATATAGAGCAAAATCATGAGTAACTGCAAACATGGCTCCTAATGAAAAACTGCAGGAATAGGTGGTGCTCCCGCTCCTGACTGCACCTGTAGCCTGCTTCTCAGCCCAGTTGTTTCCAGGCTTGAAAAATCTCTGTATCTTGGATGTTTCACAGTGCAGACTATGTGTATAACATGCAATGTCTATTCATTACTGTCAAGTAAAGCAGTTCAGTGTATTTTTTCTTGCACCATACAAAAAAAAAAGCTGTTTGTTTATATTCTCAGCACGCTGTTCAATCAATCACTTCTTTTCAAACCACCTATAGATTTTGCCAACTGTGCGTGAAGACTCTGGCTTCTTTTCCTGCCATGCCATCAATTCCTATGGGGAGGATCGTGGAATTATTCAGCTCACTGTGCAAGGTAGGAAGAGGACAACATAAGGAAAAAAACACAGCTATTGTAGTACAGTAAGTGTATGCCATGCTCAGAAATCTGTTGGGGGAGGGAGGTTCTAGGTCCTAATTAAACATATTCCTAGTTATCTCAGAAAGGAGAAGCTGCATTAAAAATGCTCAATCTCTCATTTTCACACATTAAAGCAAAATGATGGATAATCTCCAGAGTGTTTCCAGTACTGTACAAATGAATAAGGAGAGTACACTAGCTGACAGTCTACTAACCAGACTTAATGGTAATATCTTGTAGGAATAGTGGATATGAGGCAGGGGTTATTTTTTTCAGGGAAGGAGAGAAGAGATTTGTTTTAAAAATAACTATGGTTAAAAACAAATATAAGATAAAATAAATAAAGTCCAAAATGAAGCAAGAGCAATACAATCTTTTTCTTTTCTTTTTTTTTCTCTAGCGCAGTATTAAACCTATTGTATATCTATAAACAAATTATATCAAGCTTAATCAGTCAAAATAAATTGTAATATGTTTGTTCAGTCCAAAATCAGGAACCCAAAATCCTGAGGCCTGGGGTTCCCCTCCCTCAGGGTTTCATTCAGACAGACAGCTTCAGATTCGGGGTTTTTGAGATGACAGTATTTGAGATGCAGAGCAGAGGCAGGACTCAGCCACTGGCCACTGCTTCTTTCTACGTGATGCTTGTTCCAGTACTTGTATGCCTTTGAGCATGCACATAATAGATTTCTAGGACTTGCAAAATTGTTTCCCCTCGACTTTGATTTCACAAAATTGCAGATTTCAGTGACTGCCTAAAGCAGCCCTGTCAAGAAATTTGGGTGGAGTTTTGCGATAAGTCTCAGGTTCTCAATTACACTAGGGCTCATTTAAACTTCCCTGACAATTTAAATGCTATTTAGCATTAATAAAATAATGTAAATGCTGTTTATTTACATCCTTAATTTTCTATGAGCATAAGACGCCTTAGATTTTCTAACTCTTCTTTTTCTATACATATGCAAAGAAACACAATTCTTACTCCCTCTTCCCACCAAATTTAGCTCTTGTAAGCTTAGCCTTTTTATTACTATCATCACTGCACTTCAGTGCAATGTGGCATTTCTGGCAAAAAAACTCCTCTAACATGAATACACAAATCTGCAGTGCTTTAAGGAAATGCAACTGTATGTTGTATACCTGAAGGTTAAGTAGTTAGTCATTCAAGATTGCATGAGTGACTCTAAAAGTTAATTTTCCTTCCTTTTTTGAGTATTCTTCAAAGGGTGATTAAATGACTCTGGAGAAAATGGCATGAGAGATTACCACCAGCAAGCCATTTCAGTGCCATGCTCATTAAAGAATCTTATGAACAGTGTGGACTTTCTTTTCACTGCAACTGAGTGTGTGTGTTTATTCAGAACCCCCCGACCCTCCTGAAATAGAAATCCGAGAGGTGAGAGCACGCAGCATTGCCCTCAGATGGACCATGGGATTTGATGGAAATAGCCCAATCACTGGCTACGATATTGAATGCAAGAACAAGTCAGGTAAGAAATGATCTTCCTTCCAAGTAATTTCTGTCTCATAACTCTCTTTTTAGAAATTCATCATGGAATTTCTACTGTAAAAGAGATTTACTGATGAAATTCATGACCACGATTTATTTAGTATTTCACAGTCAGATTTATCTTCTTTGGTCGGTGTATTTTTGAGGTAATTGTATTATGTTTAGCAGTTGCTGCTTTTGCTTTTACCTTAGCTGGCTGCAAGTAAGCAAGATAGATTTGGCTGTAAAAGTGAGCCATTCCATATGACAGTTGTTTTGATGATTTTGCTATCTTATTCTTAGTTCTATATTTATCTATTTTTATCTCCTTTTTCATGTTTTTATTCTCTTTTCCGTTCTTCTCTATAGAAGATTAGCTGCCTTTACATGTTATTTTGTTCTATATTGCTTATTTTACAAATTCTTTTCTATTGATATTATTCTGGAGCATTTTCCCCAGAAAGCTAGAAGCCAGAGCAGTATTCACAAGAAGTTCTAGACAAAGCAAGCTGTGCAGTAGTTTGCTGAAGCACTGTGAGTTTTCAGTAATCCACTGGAAAGACTCCAAGAGAAAAGACCATTGGCACATACTGACATGTCAATGCAAGCAGGTATTTTTCTGCTAGGTCATCATCACATCAATGAGCACCTAGTAAGTAAAGCCAAAGTGCAAGAATATTTTCCTGAATTAGGCAATTTTATGTTCTCAGTATTCTAAAGGATATTTTAAAAATAGTTTTTTCTTAGGCTCAGAAATATTCATTGCCTTTTGAAATCTAAAAACATTCTAGTTGTACAATTGAACTGTGCTGGTGACATAAAAACATACTGAAAAAGAAGTACACAAATAAGCACTGTCCTTGAACCATGGTTTGAAATAGGATTAGAAAATAAATTATAATTGAACGTTTTCATATTTTAAACATGATAGAAATAAGACACCAGGAAATCATATTATATTGCTTTATATTGGAGTTTATTGCACTATTTGCAAAGGGACATAGCACACTAATAGATACACTATATGGGAGATTATTGGTGAAAGCATTCATTTGATGAAACCAGCTAGAATATTTTTATAGTCTTCTCCCTTTACTTCTGAGAGGTAGAAATGTTCTTGTTCATAAAATTCTAAAATTTATCAAATTATATTATATATATATATAGATGTAGATGTAGATATCTATAGTTCTACATAGATACTATACACTACGTATACACTACTACTACACATATTTCCTATTCTTAATTTATTTATATGGTGCATTTCCTTACAATTTAATTGTTAGGCAAAAATAGTATGTTTCCTTTTTTGCTTTTATTAATAGATAGAATATACTTAAGTTTGCCAGCTCATTCATCAACTTTTTGCATTGACTTTTTAAATGACATTGGTAATGTACAAGTGAACACAATTCCTGAAAGATTAAAGGTAAAATTCTCCACTGAGCCTCTGGTCAGAAATCACAGCTCTGTAGATACAGACTAGGCAAGGACACCTCTTTGTTTTTCTCTTTCAGCCTTTTCCTCTCTTGACAACCACCCACTGGCTGCAGAATCTATTTTGGGAGTCATTCTTGCCTCATAGGCTACTTTCTGACCCTAAAACAGCACTACGGCTTCTAAAGGAAGCATATAACTTATCATAACCTCTGGCAAGAAAGATTTAGCTGCTTCATTTTGCTGTAAGATTGGAGGAGTGCTGGAAAGAGACTTCAGAGCTCTAAAACATCTTTGTTAGATTTAGCTCTGTATTTTCAAGTGATAATACTGAATGTAAGCAAAAATTAAACACATATTGCAAAATTACATCTTCATAGTGTTTCACAATAAATAGTAAGAAAGCTTTTGAGACACTATCAGACCAAAAGAATACATCAGGACATAACGTAATGAAAGAACTTCAAAAAATGGAAAGAAAGAAGAAAGAGGGGATGCTAATTTTGGAGTATAAAAAATACTTCTTTTTCTCTTCATGAAGACGTATACTGGAGATCACATCCTGTAAAGAACAGATTATTCTTGTCTCACTTCAAACAACAGAAACATTGTTTTTCAGAATTTGAGGCTGGTGGTTAGGAGAAATTAGGATCAGTTATTTCAATTCTTGCACTTTTTTTCCCCAAATTGTGTCATGAAGAGCATAGATTGGCCAAAGACTGCTGCCCAAGAACTTGTGCTGGGTAGTTGGGCAAAATTAGACTGGAAAAGAAGGAATTAATAAGATTTGCCACTGAATTTTTCAGATATTAAAAGGGACAAAAGGTAACTTAGGCAAAACATTTCCAATCCAGATGGTACACTCAGTGCCCTGCCAAGGCCAAAGTAAAACTGTAATATGAACAGTTGTGTTCCGTGAGAATCAGATATTTTTGAAAGAGTATTTCATGTTACTGGGAGATATGCCAACTAATCATGGTAGATCAGTATGACTGCACAGGAGAGATTCAGTGACTCAAAAACTGAAAAAATGGCCCTTTTGCTCCCTTACTTCTATTCCTGCTTTAACATTTAACTCACAGAAGCACTTGATACTACTTCCGTGTGTAGTTTATGCTTATACATGTTATTTGCATATGAATGCACGTGTGACTCTTTTCTGTTTTTCTTACGAGCATCTCACAATCTAAAGAGCAGTAATAACTCAGTTCTGATCCATGTATAACATTTCCAGCCTTTTTTATTCACCTCCATTTAATTATGAACATGATTCTGATCAGCACACATACCTCTAGGGTCTACCATTAGGTTGTGCCACGAAATGCCACCACACACCAGGGAAGACCAGTTACCACAGGGGCCAGGGCCTTGACTGACATAGTCTCAGACCAGACCTAAGGTCCAACTGTGTACAGTAACTAAGCCTGGACATTTAGACAGTGTTTTAGGAAATGCTGAAATGTCTCTGAAAAATATCAGTTTTCCATAGGTTATTTTGTCAGTGTGCATTTTGTATAACACCAAGAAATGCCTGGATCTAACAGTTTGTGAGTAGAATAAAGAATGCAATAGAAACTCCAGGCTTTCTTCTTTATATTTTTGACAAACTGTTGTTGTGTTTTTTTTGTATTAATTTTTCAATCCTGCTAAGCAAATACTTTTTTTTAAATTCAGAATGAGAATAATAAATAGAAGAACAAATAGTCAATCTGTCAATATGAATATCTCTTAATGATTACTAATCATTTGCAAGAGAGCATTTATTTTTAGGATTTTTCAGAAAAGCAAAAATAAACAGTTTATTTTTCTTGTCTTTACTGAAAACAGTAGAGTAGTTTCTCTCTGGATAACTTGGTTTTGGGAGGATTGCTTTTGTTGTCTTGCTTTCTTCTTCAGAAACATGTAGCAAAATATAATCTCAAAGTCTACATATTAGTCATAACTTTACATTGGACACCTACATTTATAAAGGAGGATTGTGAGGTTTAATCTCTCTCCTCCATGATATGTCCTTATTTAATTCGCTAAGAATCACAAGGATTTTACAAATTTCTTTATTTGATTTCTACAATTAACATGTAATAAAGACTTCCATCAGTGAAGTTCGTGTTTCAAACAAGCAAGTAAAAACAATTTGTTAATACATGGATTATATTAAAGAAAACTATCCACATCAAAAGAAATTTAACTCATTCTCCAGTCTTTCTTCTGCCAAACAAGTCTTTCTTCAGAGTCCTTTACATTTGTACTGGTACATTGGATTAGAGTCCGTGTTATTTTATGTTTTTATAAAGTTCAATTCAATGTCCCCTAAGTCCTTTCATAGCCCCTGCTTGCTTTGTCACACGTCAGCTAAATCTAGGTCTCTCGTGACTGCTGGGGAGAGCCTCTCCTCACTGCTACATCCTAGACTAGCTTTATCACCTCCATAGCAACTCATGGATATTGATGGATAGCAACTCGTAAAAGATATCAAGATATTTAAACAAATCAATTCTATTATTCTCTTTCAGTGATTGAATGTTACTATGAAGGAAGGGTTATGTATGGGGTTATGAGGGATTTGTGTAGAGACAGTTTCCATTATGCTTCCTGGAAGATTTTTTTTAAATGTAATGAGGAGATAAATGTTGACTGAAAAATAACAATGTGCTCCCTCATTTACATGTATATACAAACATAAGGATGTTTTCTCATATTAAACTGCTCCTGTATCCTAACACAGGACAGGGAAATAGCATCAGTCTTGGCAGATGCTGAGCCTCAGGTCCAAGCCAGCAAAGCTTTCCTAGTTCACGCTCACCAGGGGCTCTGCTCACACTCCCACAGTGCCTTGAACATGAGCTTCTGGGATCTGGGATCAGACTTGCTGTCTCACCTCTGCTAATTTGTGTTTATGAACTTCCTCCTCCCCCTTTCTTGTGAGATTAAACAGCCTGCTCTCCGAGTGAGAATTCCTTTGGGGCAGCCACTCACACCTTTTTTTTCGCTATTGTTCCTGTGTAACAGTAAGGAAAAACAAATGTAGACGCACATAAAGCTGAGGAATCTTCCATGCTCACCACTCCCTTCCAGAAAGGCAGAGGAGCAGCTATTCTCCCAAAATCATTTATGACACCTGGGCTGAGATGTCATGCTTAACAGTAGCATGTTTTGAGCAGTAGCATTCTGAATAGCATCAGGAGTGCTGCTAAAAAAAGTGATTAGTCAATTTAAGTGTAATAGTAAGTGTTATTTGGGCTAAGTCTACAGAGGTAGTATCCTTTCCTATGGGACAATTTAATAAATTTTTGCATTAGCAACACTAATGTCATTTTTTATTTATCTGTTTTATTATAATCTTATTAAATAGACTCTTGGGATTCTGTTCAGAGAACCAAAGATGTTTCCCCTCAGCTAAACCAAGCCACTATCATTGACCTTCATCCTTCTTCAACTTACAATATTCGCATGTATGCCAAGAATCGCATTGGCAAGAGTGAGGCCAGCAATGAGCTCACCATCACTACTGACGAAGCAGGTATGTTTGGGTTTCATAGTGTCTAAATCTAAAGTGTCTAAAAAGTGTCCAATTACAGGGAATTAGCATGCTTTGAGACATAGAATCTTTACTTGAAATGCTGCTTATATTGCTGCAGTTGCATCAAAGAAAATGCTGAAGTATTCCTAGAAAACATTGTGACTTTCGCAACTTCATCATGCAGGCCTGAAATTAAAGCTTTTCAGTGGCATCTAGTGGTCAAAGAAGATATTATGCCCTAGATTTTCAGCCTGAACTACTGTAAACCACACACACTTACCTACACTTAGGCATATCAATCAACAGCATATTATTTCTAGGGGTGGATAAGCCCCTTGTGGGTCCTGTGGCTTTAGATGCCCAAGTATTATTATAACTAACTTCTCTACCTTAATTTGAGAATATCAATCAACATTAATCAAGTCTTCTTTTGACTAATGCACCCGCCAAACCATACAGCACTTAGTTTTCTGATTATCCTGCAAGTCAGTTGGCTGTTATTATTTAGTGTCATCCCCATGTGTGGGGTTTTTTAATCTCCATTTACATTATTACAGGTTTCTGTAGCAGAAGGGTTGTGCTGGCATTTTCACACTAAAGACTGGAGACACTCTTTTGTACACTCTTAATTGCTGTCTTCAGTGCTTTCTATCTTGATTTCTCAGGGCTAGCAGATATGGCAGTGGGGATAAGGGCTGCATAGTCTCCTGCATGCTACCATGTCCTGGATGCTTCATGTGAACCCCAAGCAAGACTTCTAGGTGAAGGGAAGAGGGCTGCAAGTTTCTCCGTTTTAGCAACTAAGAAGGAAAATGTTGAGTTGTGTCCCCAATATATTTTGTAATTAGGTAGCCAGCCTGGCTATACATTTCCAAGTAACCCAATTAGGTTTGACACCATTAGCCCGCAGCAAGTGGGTGGAATTTCTTTGAAAGTTCATGACCAGACATGGAACTTGTTCAGTTGAATCTGAAATCACATTTTTATCTTGATGATTTTTTTTTTTATGTTTTTTTTTTTATGTGAAGTCATTAATGCTTCCCTCCTTGGTAATTTGCATTTTTGAGAGGAAAAGCGTAATTCAAATAACAAGTATATCAAGTATATGAATATATCAAATATAATTCAAGTATAATTGACAGTGTCCTATCAGTGAAAACCCTTCTGGTTTTTTTGAAGATTCATGTTGGCCTAGACTTTAAACACTTACATTTTCAGTCAAGTTCTTGTGAATACAACTATGTAATTCTGAATCATTTTCATTGTGGGGGAAATTATTATAGTGAACATTTGCCACTTGTCAGGAGAAGATGCTTTTTCTTCCAAGGGACATTTTGAATAAGCATAGGACACAAGAGCTTACAATGGAAAGTAGAGCAAAGAAGAGAAAATATTCATCAGATGTGTCTTTCTCACCCCTGTGAGAGAGAGGGAGTGAAGAAAATTCACATTTTGTATTAATCTTCAGCAAACAGCTTTATAAAGGGTGAATAGTTTGTTTGCAAAATATTTATGATTTGATCAAGGTTTTTCTCCTCATTTGTTCAATGAAAATAGTAAATCATTGGGTAAATAGAATATCCATTCTCCGAAACTGAATCATCTACGTCCCCAACATGCCCATTTTTCCTTGTGCATAACCATTCAAGTAGTGGGGTGCATATGGGATTTACTCATGCAGCCTCTTGTATTCACCCATGCTTGGAATATTCCTTGCTTGCTGACTTTATTCTGGCTGATAATTAAGTTGTCAGGATCAGCAGTTGACCTTGAAATAAAAACCAGCTTCCCTATTAACAGTGTGGAACCTGAATGTCACATTTTATTCGGTTCTTTGTAACCTAGTTTCAGAATAATTGATCCTTTCTTTGGTGTCTTTGAAGAAGCTGTCCATTAGATGTCTATTAGGAGAGGAAGGTCAGCAATGTGGAACTGCATTCAAAGGCTACTGATTTATTTAGAGAAAAATTAATTGGAGCAGGAAAAGTCAGGTTTAGCCAAAGTATATGACATTTTATCCCTGGATTTTGCTTTCAGGTGGTGGTCATGCAAGAGTTCCTTTTTTGTTTGTTTGTTTTTGTTTGCTTTTTATTGCTTTTAAAACAGGATGTGTGGAACAGTGTTGGGTGCAGAGAATGAGGGAGAAGATAATGAGGAGAGAACAAGAAAATGTAAAAACTGAGCAAGCAAATGCATGTCATTGGAAGGATCTAGCCAGACCCTTGGGTGACAGAGCACTAAGACAGTCTGCCCAGAGCGGTTGTGGAGTCTCCTTCTTCGGAGATCTGCAAAACTTGCATGGATGTGACCCTGTACCATGTGCTCTAGGTGTCTCTGCTTGAGCAGGAGTGTTGGACTAGAGGATCTCTAGAGGTCCTTTTGATTCTGTTCATTCTAGAAGTCCATTAAGGTTAAGGACCTTAACTGTTCTGTGATTCTGTGACTCACATTACACATTACAAGTTATTTGACCAGCACTAGGTCAAATAGTGGTCAGCACTAGGTCAATAGTGGTCAGCACTAGGAAAGGAGACTGTAAAAGGTCCCTATGCAAAAAGAATAGTCAAGCATACAGTTTTGTATTTTCACACAGCTGGGACTGATTTCAGAGCTCTTGCAGATTCCATCTGCTTCCATACAACCCCAATTAGTTCTCATGCTGGAAAACAGACTATAAGTAGCCAGCCATCAATGCTTGTCAGGAAAACAATAGCATGGTAGCTGTTGTTTATTACGGAAGTCAACTGAGGAATCTGGAATATCTGGATTTTCTTTATGTCTTTGTCACAAACTCTGTATGACATTAAGCGTGTAAAACAAATGACTTTTTATCCCATTTACTCTCAAACTCTTTGCTAGTACAACAGGAATAACACCATTAACATTTCTCAGTAGTAAGCTAGGAATGGTTAACTACACAAGTCTATAAAAGATTTTCAGATATTTTAATGAAAATACAAGATTTTAAAGCCCTTTTTAAGGATAAAGTGCTTTGCTCATACCACATAGTAATGTACCTGGAGAAAGGGCATTCATGTTGGTAAATAAGGGGACATAATCAAGGATAGGATATAGAGACCCCATTTTTGCTACTGGTCTTACTCTTTTCTACTTTCTGTACATTACTGCAAGGTAAATGAAAACAAAGTTCTTTCAACCTTTAAAATTTTCCTCTATGAATGACAGTCAAAATGGCTCAAGAGCGGGCATATTTAATAACTTAGACATATTATAGGCTGTATTCTGGGTCTCACTACTTTCATCAGTGCAAGCAAAATGTTCTGGTTGCTTTCACTGCAGCTGTCATTTATTGCTGCTCCACCTCTAGCAGCCCCATCTCATCCTTCTTATTGCTTTGCTTCCTTTGTCATGTTATTAAATTTAATTTAGTAGCTTTTACTGAGGCCATATTCTGCATCTAGGGAACTCCCCACAACAGCTGAAGATTACTCCATTTCTTTGTTCAGATCCTTTCCTTTATAACGATTTAACTCACTTACAAAATAATTTGCTTTACAGGTCTCCATTCAGTTCTAACCTATTCTCAATCTGCTCCATAGTTAGCTGTCCAACTGACAAGTGAGTTCCTCTAGACTCAGGGCTGTTTTTTTTTTCTAATTTCCCTTGCAAGTGTCCTGCACACCCTTTGCAGCATGTAAGTAGTAAATTAAACTCCTGCGGGTAGTTCCTGCTTTACCAGAATGCTCTTTCCGTGTGTTTTCTCTCTATTTCCAGGCTGTGGTATATACATGTTGGGCAAAGGAGCATGACTTTAAAGTGTGAGAGCTTTTCACATAAATGATGATTAATATTTAACTGAATCTGCTTAGTCTTCAATGAACAAGGTGGAGCCCCCAGAAGACAGTGAGCCCCATGCTGAAGGCTGGCTGAAGAGCTCCTGTGTTACCTACTTTTGAAAGGGTTCTGCTGTCTTTATTGCTGTCTACCTGCTGGTTTCTAATGGCTTAAAATACACCTTTCTTATTTACAAAAGGGAAACATTACTGTGAGAGTATCAGAGCATATCAAGAAAAGTTGCAATAGATGACTTATTTTATTTACCAGGTTGCTGAATATTGATCTCTTGGCCAAAGATGGTGATGAAGTAAGGAAGATTATAGGATCTGGTTTCTGTTTGGTTGTTTTTTTTGTTCTTTTGTTTTTGATCCGAGTGATATCCTCAGTTTTTCATATGACATTAAATCAACACAAATTTTATGTTTTGAGGGTATGTTAAGATGCTGAAAAAATATACAAAGTGCTGAATTCTGTGTGCTGTGATGGCCTATTTTTATGACTATTTCTTCTGTCTTTCTAGCTCCTGATGGCCCACCTCAGGATGTTCAGCTTGAGCCTATATCTTCACAAAGCATTAGGGTCACCTGGAAGGTAAATATATATAGCCAAGAATGTGGACCTTGACAGTATTTTTGTGCATTCAGAGGTTTATAAATATTTGCAAGTCATAATATTAAAAAAAATCTGGGAAGTCTTATTATGTGGTTCATTTTATCTAAATTTCTCTCAGTGTTCCACAGAATGTTTTAAATACTTTTAGTATGGTATCAGGGGCTAACTAAACCTTGTTTTAAACAATTTTGTGCTATATACTGCTTGTACATCATAGTGGACAGAATAAAGCTTTCTAATTACAGTAGTGTAATCTCAGTATGAATGTCAATTTCCAAATCATACTAACATTTTCATATACTCTAAACTCTGAAATATGTAGTATTATATGTTGGAGCAGGATGGTGGCATCATAGTCATTAATTTCTGTAAAGGTACTACTTACCTTCAGCAAATGTCTATTGTGTGCTGATGTCTGTTGTGCCCCATAGTATGGACCCTCTGGAAAGTAAGATTAGTAACTGTGAATATTTATGACAGCTTTAGAAGCTTGTGGCAGTCTTGAGGCAGGTCTAGAAAGAACAAGTTTCTACAGAGCATAATCTCTGTACAATGCAATGCGACATACAACAACTGAGATGTCCAACTAGTTTGTCAAGGGACCTCAACTACTCAGTCCTTGAGCAGTTAAAACACCCTCAGTTCAGGGTGTTTTAAAAACAGTGTATTAAAAATGTGTCTTCACGAAATAGTTAAGTATTAAGCTCCGGAAATAATCATCTCCATCAGATTTTGTAAAGGTCATAACACAGTGCAACCTCTTTTACATCTTAAGCTTATATCAACATTGATTTCCATTAAACAATTTTTAAAAAATAATTTAAAAAAGTTGTTGGTTTTGATATTTTTTACTAACTGCAAGCTTGCCTGGTAGATAAGGTGAAATACAAAAAGGTGCTTATAAACAAAATACATGAAACATTGATTAAAAGGGAACACATAGACATTAGACCACATAAAATGGCCAGTGTAGAGTGATTCTCAACAAGCAAAAGAGATTCTTAATTGCTTGTTGCTTTTAAAGGATTCAGAAATGGTCATTACCATCAAATTTATACTGTTGGGGTTGCCTAAAATATAACTGGTGCAAATTCATACTTCCAGGCCATTAAAGTCCAGCCTAGTGTCCCAGTCTGTAGGTATTGCCTGGGAAATAAAAGTGTATAAAAAGAGCAACTGGATTGTATTTTTGTGTAAACAGTTCTCAAGATCATCTTCGGAATTTACTTGATTTATGGACACAGGCCAAGTAAAAGCCAGTGTCTTGTGTAACAAAATAATCACAGAAAGGAGCTATATATTAAATATATACTATATTGCCCTGGCAAGTCTCATTTACTCAGTATAAAGGTGGAACCACAGAGCTAGAGTCAGCTGAAAGTGTGAATGCCTTGGAAATCCCTACTTGTACCCATGTGTGATTCTATCTAGGCCAGAAAAGATGAGTTTAGGCTCCAAGAACTGAGCAGCTCCAAGCCAGTCTTGTGCCATGTACTGTGCAGATGCTGTCCAGACATTTGACATTTGCTGTGGAAAACAGGCCAACCTGTGCACCAAGTCTTCTATGAAGACCTGTGCACCAAGTCTTCTATGTGTCCTGGGAACCTTCAAGATCTGCGTCCCATAGACCTGTTTTTGGTTAAATCTGACCTTACACCCAATTGCCTTGTGCTCTTGCTCTTTCACAAGTCTGACCATGTGTGCATGATGCAATGCCACAGTGTCTTTTCCTCTGCTAGAGGAACATAAAAGATCTTAATTTGGTGGATTGACCAGCCATGTCTAGACTGTGGTCAAGTAGCATGAGAATCACTGTGGCAGAGAGCTGCTCTTGGTAGTGTGTGCTCCTGCAAAGGACTAGGAAGCCATGTGATCTAGCCAGCAATAGGCTATGGCCATTATGCTACAAGACCCCATGAGGTGTTGTTTCACAAGCAGAAGAAACTCTGAAGGTCTACAAGTGAAAAGATAGACTGTAAAAGACAAGAGTTTACACTCCACCGAAATTCCGTTCATTGTGATCTTTCTTTTCTCAAGCCCTAGATGCTCAGCTGGAAAGCAGTTTGCCTTGATTTGCAATCATTGCTCTACCATTGCTGGTAGAGTAGCTCGTCTGACAGGTGCTAAATTTCCCAGAGGTGATGAATGTAACTGAAACATCCATCCTGGCCTGCATCAGGAGGAGTGTTGCCAGCAGGTCGAGGGAGGTGATTCTGGCCCTCTCTTCAGCTCTGGTGAGGCCGCACCTAGAGCACTGTGTGCAGTTCTGGGCCCCCCAGTATAAGAAGGACGTGGAGCTACTAGAGAGGGTCCAGCGGAGGGCAACGAAGATGATTAACGGACTGGAGCATCTCTCGTATGAGGAGAGATTGCGTGAGCTGGGCCTGTTCAGCTTAGA
>JAUBOD010000279.1:4695421-4707407 GCA_032353885.1 Nothura maculosa | reverse complement strand
TCGGATCTACCCTCATGGCTGTTAATTACTTTGGACTACCAGTGGCTTGAGTCAGACACTTCTGAAATACCTGATGCCTGGAGGTTTTGTCTCAAAAAAAAATCTAAAAAATAATCATGGCAAATTGTAGGATCAGCTGCTGCGCTTTCAAGTTACATTTTGCATGTAGATCCCGATATGTACTCTCTGGTCTCATCCTAATATGTACTCTCTGGTCTCATGCCAGAGACTTTACACTTGGGACTTACACCACAGGCAGGCAAGGAGATTGTCCTTCACTGCTCCAACTGCTCAATCCCATTTCAGAAAGGCAGAAATCATGGTAGAGCACCCCCAGGGGCCGCAAAAATGTTTTTCTGGTCTAAGCCTTTGCACAATATGCAGCCAGTGACAATCATCAAGGACAATAAGGAATCCTCCAAAAGATGACCCACAGAGTCTACCCCCGAACCCCAAGGTCAGTGCTGAATAGGGTCCTGGCCACAGACCAAAAACATTATGAGGGCCCTTTGGGAACATCTTGTTTAGATTCCTCCTGAGTCAAAAACTTTAGTGGAGCCATAAGCTAACGAAACTTGCCTGGCTGTAGTCTCGTCTCTGTGTGAGCTTCCTTCAGCTTAGGGATTGATCAGATGGTGGAAGGCTTGCTGGTAGTCTGTCACTAAGGACAACAAAATAACCATGTAATGCTCCTGGAGGATTTCTGATACGTAACCAAACCCATCTTCCTGCTCTAAAGGGGATTAGATGTCTCTAGGCCATGCTGTTGGCTGATATTTGCTAGCTTTTTCTCCAAAACTTTGATGGAGACTCTGTAGGCTCCCTTGGTAAGGTGTATCAGTGGATAAAGGATCCACTGTACTGCTGTAAAGTGGACTGAGTGTTTCCATGTTTCCATATCTCCTGCTGCCACTGAACACAGAGATCAGTGGATCACTTTCTGTTTTATAACAGAATCTGTTTTATAACAGTATTTCCTATTTCAGGAATTGCTCTGTTGATTGGTACCTACCCTTATCACATGTGCACATATTTTCTGTCCTTCCTCTGATCTGTATTGGTCCTGAAATACTGTAAGCCCCTAATATTTTTTTTTCCTAATCTACTTCTGCATCATTTGTTTCTGCCTAATTTGGTGGCTCTTTTGCTCTGAGACCAGACAGGCCCTGACATCTAGGAAACACATATGCTCTGACTGTGTTTTGTTGCTGCGCAAAGGCTCATCTATCATCTTTAATCCTCCTGGCAATGAAGACACAGAGCAGCAATAACTCACCCTGAGATTGTGCAACTAACCTTTTCAGACATTTTGTGATGTCTTGTAGTGGTGCCACTGATTAAATCCTTTGTCCAGAAAACTAAGCTGAAAACTGTTTCCCAAAAATACAACAATTTCATGTTTCAAACCAGCTTCAAACCAACTATTTTTAAGGAGGTTAAAGGTCTGAAGTGGATTACATAAAGGCTGCAGTTAAAATAAGCCCAAACCAAAGTCCCAGGTCTAAACTTCCTGAAGGCTATGGAAGTTAGCCTGGAAAAGGGTATTCGTATTGCCAAACCATGTGCAACTAACAGGTGTCTCATTCCTCAGAAAGAACAGACATTTCTTCTTTTATAAGGAAAAGAGGATCGTAGAGAAGATAATTCAGTATACCTAATTTCAGTGTAGATAAAAGAAGCTGCTATAAAGTTAGTTTCAATACTCTCTCAGCATGTGGAATACAAATGCTTAACAAAGCTTTGATCTGGATACCTGATACCCTGCTTTCAGACCTTTGCTAGTTACAATTATTTTTAAATGACTGCCAAGCCCTCCACATCATTATTACTATAGGGTCATACCACGCCATTGATTTATTTTTCTTTTTTTCATTTCTTTTACATTAGCAGAAACATTTCTTTGTAAAATCAATGGTGCAGCATGTTCCATTATCACTGTTGAAAGGCAGATGGTGGCCTCCTGTCACATCCCTCTTGGTGTTCAGGTCAGAGATATCAACCCAGAATTTCTTTAGCCATCCTGAAGTAAGCAAAATTTTTGTTTCCAGTGTGACAAAAGAAAACAGAACCCTGGGGAGCAAAGCAGTGTGTCTAAATGAAAGTAGCAAACGCTTCAATTTCTTGTAATGTTTGATACTGATTTTCGACACCAGAGGTCAGACAGCACTGCTGTTCAGCTTGAGAAAGAAAAGTTCTAGGAAATGAGCTTTCCTTCCAAAGTGATCGTCTTTAGGATTTTTGCTTAGCCTTTTTTTTTTTTTTTTAACTCTTCCCCTAAATGGTCCTCTTGGCAAAATGATAAATGTAGCAAAACATGCGTTTTTAAGAATTCATTGCATTTTTTTTATTCCCTATCCTTCCTACTTTACATAAACTTTCTCTTTGTTGATTCTCTTTTTTACTTATTTTAGTAATCATAAAGAATTAAAATCATTCTTCAAATTCTCCTGCTCACTGGGTTGCAAGTAAAATTTCAAAGCTAGCAATGGGAGTTGGCATTCTCCCCCTTTGTTTCTGTGCTGGGAATGCAATATTATAAAACTGTAAATAAGGCAATGAATCTGCTCCCCCCACAAGCCAGATATGATACCCAGCACTGGGTATCATACACTGCTGGCGGCGGCACCCCTGGTCTTGGACAAAACCATGCAGGAGGATGAAGCTGTGCAGGCCCCACTTCCACAGAAAGCTTGGTACCCCTCAGTATTTTGGCCTGATGTGGTGGCTTTTACTTAGCAGCTTGCCAAGATTGCTGCTGGGGCTTGGATGAGGCAGAGAATTTTATTTCTTTCCAATTTTTAAATTATTCTTAGGAAATCCATTCTTATACACAAAATGCAATTTGAAAAACACAGTGTTTTTCAGGCTGTGCTGATTTTTCATCTGTCTTTGGTCCTTCAGAGAATGAGGAAAAACTGCAGCAAGGAAAAGGAGAGACTTGTCTGGAGGGAGGAAGGAGAAATACTAACTCCCTTTCCTAGCCCAACTGCAAGACTGTGCCTAAATCCAGAGAGATTTTCTTCCTCTTTTTACTCTCCCTGGACTCCCTAGTTTCCTGGAGAGAAATAGACTTACAGAAACCATATAGATACCAGACCAAGTTTTACATTTATTCTAAATCCAATTATGAGAGTTATTCAAGAAGCTTTGGAGTGGAGCTCTGTCAGGGCTGTTTCAAATGGCTGTGTAGTTCATCTCTGTCCTTAAAGGCTGAAATGGCTTAAACCCAGATGCTACGATGGCCAACTGCCCTGATGATCTTTAAAATACTTTTTTTGTCAAAGATCTCCAATTTTATTTTTTCAAATAAGTGAAGAAGATACAGAATAGTAAGTGTTCTGCACATGAACATGGCAGAATTTGATACAAATGGTTAAATAATAGGAGGCCAGCTTGGTGTGAATTATGGGTAGACAGTACTTGTATTTTGACTGTACCTGTATTTTGGCTATCTTAAGTCCAAATTGTGGATGGCATATTTACATGAACAAAGGCATCACTGGCAGTGGCCAGAGGCTTATTTTGTGTATTTTTTCATAGGATTTTCAAAATCTTGTCAATATGATTTTAAATGTACTACACTCGGTTCATTTGCATGCATTGTGCTGTGAAGAAACCTGGCAATAATCTTGCAACCTACAAAAAAGAGATCGGGAACATTCATAGAGTGCTTTCCCCTGATCCTGTACTTCTCAATGCCATTTCCCAGGGTAGTCACATCAGCACCTTCTTCATGATAGCATTTCATTTACGGTGTCAAGAATACAAAGTGTTCTCTTCCACATGAAAGCAGAATGCTATTTCTGTATCTTTTAAAGCCTTGCTAGCTGGAGAATGAGGCCATCTTTGATCTTAAATTTGCCAAATCAGATCCCTGGAAAGTCCCCAAAACAGCTAGAAGCAGCTCTCAGCTTTTCTGCATTCAGACTTGGTTTTCCTCAAGCTTCTTAGTGCTGTCATAGCACTGATAATAATGGGAAAAAGGACCACATGAAATAGTGCATATTTATTTGTCTTTATGAAGATTTTTAGGAATAGCAGTTCTAAAGTGCTTGGAGAATTCAGCAATACAATCCAGTTCTTGTTCTGCTGCTACCATCTAATAACAGAAGCTTAAGCTTCAACATAATAATTGAAGCCAATAATTGAAGTCAGACTATAGAATGTGATGACAGTGGAAGATATGTGTAGTTTGTAACGACCTTATGCCATCATGGTCAGACTGGGATCTTTCTGGGTGCCTGGTATAAGGGACTACATTGCCTTCCTTACTCCCTGGTCCATGACTTCTTCGAAGTATTTAAAGAACCCATGCTTAGCAGTAAATGTTCCAGTTAATACTGATAGAGGTTAGAATAATCTTGTCTTAGTCCAGGGAATGAATTTGAGCCAAGGCATTTACCCTCTGGACTCTCTTGGCTTTCTTTCTAGTCACTCTCTCTGCTGGCCTGTATACTGGGCTGAAATACAGCAGTGAGTTGACAAGTAATATTTTCCACATACGTCCATTGACTGGAAAATGCTAGATGAATTCTGAGTTAATCCCTCAACAGTCGACAGCCATGACCAATTACCATCAAAATCTGTCCCTATAGATCACACCCTAATTTAACAATAAATTACTTTAACCTCATACATCTATTTGCAATGATTTCCAGAAAACATTACTAACCATAAAGGAATCCTCCTGGGTTAAGTAATTACCCTTGGGAGCTAGCTTTCACTGTTCAGCAGCAGTAGCAAATAGTATTTCTAATGAGTTGGGTATAAATAACAAGTTGAATGCTGTCGAGCATCAATATTTACTTTGCACTGGAAAGAACTTGCTAACTGAATTAGCCACTTTGAAGCAAGGGGCTGGGTTTGTATGCAATTATAATCATGACATTCTCACTTGAAGCCTTATTAATTTTCTCAAAACACTATAAATAGAAAATTCGTATTCAGAAATACTGCATTTAGTGATGCTTATCTATCACTTTTCTTTCATTTTCCAGAAATCTCTGCACAGATACAAAATTTAAATTTTGGAATATAACTATATACTGAAAGCTAAGCAAGTTTAAGCCCCAGACTGTCTGGCATCTCTCTATAGTGAGATTGTTGTGCCATGATTGTATTTACCCATTTAAATAAGAAGTAAGAAGCAAGACTGATGGAGATCAGATTGGTGATCCTTATTTTTCTTTTTTAATTGTTTTTCCTTGAAATTAGACAAAAACATGAAATTCCTCATGAAACAAAAGTCCTTCAGAAAACAAAATCCATTGATTTTTTCTTTAACACCAGATATAGTCATTTCAATACAAGATACCTGTCAAGACAGTAATAACTGAACACAAATATTCTCCATGTGCAATATTGCAAATATTTATAAAATTATTTATGTATTTTATAATTACTCTGTCTATGAAGATATTTTCCTGTTTCCAAAGTTTGATTCTTCAGGAAACTTTGAACAAACTTAGTCTAATGCTAAAAATATTCCATGCTTTTTCGGGTAAGTACAAGCTTATGTATTTGTTATACTTTCTGGGTAATTTAGCATGCAGGATTGATACTTTCTGGGTAATTTAGCATGCAGGATTCTTTTCATATTAGTGAAAAAACACCTCCAAAGTTGGAAAATATTATACAATATAATGTGGGTTTGACATATATGCTCATGTAGTTAGCTTTTTTTCTCAAGATGTAAGTAAGTACACAAAGAAATACAGCTAAGATAATGTCCCAAGATTTTGACATTTCCTGTCTTAAGCTTTTTTCCATGTGGTTTTAAAGATATTTTCTCTCTTTTCTTCTCTTCTTGTCTGACAGTTTTTGATATATAAATAGCTACTATAATTAGAGAAATAAATATACGCTTATATACTGCAGTGCCAGCTAAAGCTCTGAGCTTTTGAGGGCAAGGCTGGGGGGGAAGGGGACTGTGTAGCCATATGTCTGCTCACACATCACACTACTAGGAGTACCTGGGTCACATCAGGCAGTGCTCATTGCATAGGGCTACATCTCATTTGCTCTCCAGTTCATCAAATTCACAGCTGCGCCGTGTATATCCATTAAACTCTTCAAATGCATGTTATTTGCACAGAGAATTATCATTTGGTGTATGTTATGTCTTCAAAATTCATCTAAAAATTATAATAATTTATTGTTTAGCTATTTTCACTGGCCACAGCAGACATTACTGTATGCAGGCTGTGGGTGATTTTTCACAAAAGTTTGGAATGGGAAGCGCCATTCATCCCAGCCAGTTCCTAGCTACTGCTTTCAGACATCCTGAAGCAGAACTTCCTCTGCTGCAGTTGGGAGCACAACCCTTCAAACTCTCTCCTTCTTCAGGATGCACATTTTATGTCGTTTCAAACAGATTTGGGTTAGCAAAGCAGCAAACTTGTGTTTTGCTTTGTGTTCTTCTACTGCATTAGGATAATGAGGTGTCATCTTTAGTCCCCTCTAACCATTACCTGTTGTTTTTCCAGTTCCAGGTCCTCCCGCTGGTGTTAAAGCAGCTGCAGCTTCAGCCTCCACTGTGTTTGTGTCTTGGCTCCCTCCCCTTAAATTAAATGGCATCATTCGGAAGTACACCGTGTTCTGCTCGCACCCATACCCCACAGTAAGTCCTACAACACCACCGCAGATGGGCAGCATTAGTTCTTCAAAACTCAAACTGTGGATTTGCAGCTGCTTCGCGCTTTAATGTTTTCCTTATATTCCTTGCCATTTCTTCTCTAAGTAAGGGTAGAGGGAGATTTAGGGGCTAGTGTTTTGATCTGAATTCCTACACATTTGCCTCAAATATTCACGTGTGAAGGAGCAAAATAACATACAAACAAATGTATTTGCTTGCAATTAAGCACGTTTGTGCCAAAACCATTGGCTCAGTCTAGGTCTACATGCTATTACTTCCTGAGAATGTGACAAGAGGAAAGTTGAATTGAACATCAGATATCTTTCTCTCTGAGCTGTGAAGAAATCTATTTCTAGAAAGCTATCTATAAACACAAGAGCCAGCTGTTCTTTTTAAATGGCAATGCATATTTCTGTAATATAAAATGAAATTGTATTTTCTTTTTATTTGAAGGTTTGATTTAGTTTTTAAATAGGGCTTCCCATCAGGATAGGACCTCAAATTGCAAAATGCCATCTCAGTTTAATATATAAGGCAAACATTGTTCCAGAAATAGGAGGAGGTTGATAGGAAGATTTCCAAACAAGCCTCAGACTGTTTTCAAAAGCAGACAGACTTAACTCAACCCACTCCTGTAGCAAGTGAGCTAATTCTGCACATACTTAAGGCGGGACAGGACAAAAAATGTGTCCACTGATGCCTAAGCCCAAGCAGATATATACTGCTCTAAACAGAATTTATTAATCCCATCTGATATAAGGGGTCAGAGCTCTTTGCTTCTTTTATGCTTTGTGACTACTACTCCTATTTCAATTTAATAATCACAGCTATACAAAGCAAAATATCTTGATAATACACCTTAAATATAAGCTGTCTGGAGATCTTCCATCATGAACCATACCTTCCTATGGCACACAGCTTATTAATATTTATTATTTTCTAAGGAGTCTGGATTTAACAGAACTAAACCTTGAGATTATGGCTCTGGAGAGCAGTGCAGTGCTTTGGAGAGAGCGAGGACAAAGTGTTTCTCTGGCGGGTTGGAAAGAACACCAGGTGGTGCTACTGGCTCTTTCTATTTGCTTATCTTGCACAGAGCTGCAGTATTTTTTCCCAAGGCTCCTTTGCTAGAAAGATTTTTTGTGTGTTTATTTCAACGGGAATATAAACATCCTCTGTTGGGCAAATTTTTGTCATACTCAGTTTTGCCACAAAACTATCTTTTCATGACTGCTTACTGCATGGGTATATTTTAGAGTTCCTCATTAAAAAAACACTGTTGTGACAGACCATAGTGTGAAACAATTAATTTGACTGATGTATTTTTGTGAAATTTTAGCGTGAGGTGGGGGAGCACAGTATACCTCATCCCAAGGAAAAACACATGGAGTCATTGTGTTTTCTATTAATTGCTAATGTATACATATATATTCATTATGTTGCTACCTGTGTTCATGAAGGGGGATGTAAGTGTCTTGAGTGTGTATACATATACAATATATACACGTATGCATATAGACATATGTATATATACATATATATGTCCATGGGGACAGGCTATGTCCATAATTTTCTCCATAATCTTTTCCAGAGCAGCATGAATTATGTGCCACATGCTCTACGTGACCCTGCATGTGCAGGGGAGTTGGACTAGATGATCTCTAAAGGTCCCTTCCAACCTTAAGGATTCTATGATTCTGTGATTCCATGGCTTACAGAATGGGTCTTCTGTATGTGTTTTGAGTGCAAGACTGCAGGACCATGTCAACATAGGAACCCCAGCACTTTATTTCTAATGTAATGTTTTGCTATCTTTTATCCATAAAAGGATCATTAGATGGAAATGTATTTTATTGAGAGCTAGCTTTGCGGTGAAAGAAATTTGTCACGGAGGTGCTTGAATGATAATACTTTTGTGCAGATACATTCTGCATATCTCAGGCAAGTTCTTGCATGATTCACTGCTGGGAGAGGCAAGCAGTTGGCAGAGAAATTAGTTTTAAATTAGGATAGGGAAAGAGAATAAATAGAAGACCTCTCTGACACCATAAGTTGCAATTGGTTGGGGTTATGGAACCCTATGAACTTCCTGAACAGTCTTAAAACTTCCTACACAAAAAGTCCTTGTTGAAAAATAATTTTGCTAAAATTTTGGAATAAAACTATTTAATAATAAAGGCATATTTAGATTTTAAACATTATTGAGAAGAAATAAGAGGCCAGTTTTGAAGGTAAACTTACTGATGGCTACTGTCATGACTGAAAGATACTGTCATTTGTGACTTAACTGCTTCAAGTCCCAAAGACAAAATCTGCCTGGATTATTTCAAGCAATAGGCAAGTTTCATTAATGTGTGAAAAAAGACAAATGGTTCTCTATCAACTTACATTCTCTAAGCAAGATAGAAGGGAAGGTTCTGTTGCCATTGTATGATTGTGATGTCTATGTTATATGCAGAACTTTTTCTATTCTGCAAATATAGAAAAAAACACGGAAATGCTCAGATGCATTCGCTGAAAAGCTGAATAGCTGTCAGCTAGTCCACAGTGCTCCACAGTGCTAGCTGGAATTCCTCTTAACATCCCTGTCCTTAAAATGAGCAACATTAATTGATCCTTTTTATTCAAATAAATTAGAAGCCCATACCTAAACAATCTGGTGATGGGGAGACTATGGGAGATAGATAGAGTCAAAGACCTCGCTAAATAAAGATATACAATATTCACTGACCTCCTTTCACCCACAGCATCAATTGGCTCCTCACAGAAAGCGATCAGATTGGTCAGGCCTGGTTTGTTCTTAGCAACTCCTTCACATGGTTAAAATGGTTTCTACTTGGATTTGCTCCATAATCTTTTCAGATTCTGAAAACAGCCTGTAATTATCTAGATCCTCCTTCTTGAAGATAAGTTGCAATGGACCATTCTTGTACTCTGAGGATGCCATTGTTGAAGATTAGCCAGCTCTCCTGGACCCCTTTGCCTTTAGGGCAATTTCATCTTGCAATGTTGGTTCCTGAACAAGTCAAATCTGTTCTTCTGAAGTCCAGGGAAGCAATTCTGCTATTTGTCTTTGTCACCTTCCCTCAGGATCTCCATGAGACTCCACAGTCTCATGGTTGCCACAGCCAAGGCTATCCTTGACCTTCATATCTTCAGACAGATCTTCCTTGTTTGTGAGTATTGGGTCCATCAGAGCATCTCCTATAGTCAGAGGAACATCTTAAATACTTTACAAAAATTGCCTTGGATTGTTGCACCCAGCCATATTGTTCTTCCAGAAGATAGCAATGTAGTAAAATCATACATGAGTATCAAGGATTGTGACACTTTCTCTAGCTTCCTTAAAAAAATAAAAGGCTTTATCTGCCTCTTCTTCTTGATCAGGAGATCATAACAGACACCTGTGTCACCGGTGCTAGTCTCTGACCCTTACCCACAGGCTCTATACTAGTTTGTTGCATGCCTCAGGGGACAGATCCATGCATTCAAGC
This sequence comes from Nothura maculosa, assembly GCA_032353885.1. NCBI lineage: Eukaryota > Metazoa > Chordata > Aves > Tinamiformes > Tinamidae > Nothura > Nothura maculosa. The sequence goes on along the minus strand of JAUBOD010000279.1, from coordinate 4,697,279 downwards.
CCAAGCATTTTTCCTGAAAAATCTGTATCCCTCCACTGCAACATATTTACCATGAGAGCTATCCCTCTACGTCTTCATAATCCCAGGGAGATCCTATCCCATAAAACACCAGAACTGCTACTTATAACTGACATTAATTTAAAAAAAAAAAAAAAGAAAAGCACACACTGGTGATTGCCTTTCCAAGGAGAAGATGATCTTTGCACTATTTCTGCAGCTGAAGGTAGGATTTACCTCAGTTGACTTCAGCCATCTGAGAGAGATAGATGCATTATCTAATTCTGGGGCTACTGAGGCTTCCTGTGCAGTTATTGAAGGGAAGAAGCTAGCCATCTGCAAGAGCCCTGACATATTTCTTTCCAGTGCATCTTGAACTAGGTATCTAATCTCTAAACAGCTAGAAAGAGTTGGCATCAATTTCCAGCATCCAGATACTTTCCAAGCGTTTTTTTTTTCCCTCGCAGGATCTGCCCAAATTCTCCTCAATGTGAGGAGGCTCTGCATCACATTCTCTGGTCCCCAATCTCATTCCAGTTTTAAAGATCTGAATAAAATTTATGGAAAATGATTCAAAAGTTTGTAATGGTACATGTGAATTGAGATTTTATCATATTGTAGTGACTTCAGTGATTAAAAGTATACGCAAAGTCTCACAGAAGAGTGGGAAGGGTAAATATTAGAACTGGGCAAAGCCTGTAAAGTTACCACTCAATGCACTGTTCTGTAGAGTCGGCAGAATCTGTAAGGCTAGGAGTTTAAAATCTATGTTCATTGATTCAGGTACTACAGATAAAATTTATCACTTTGCTTGTAATTTTTACAGCATGGAGATATTTATGTTTATTAATTCTTGTTTTTTATATAGCAGAGAACTATTTTACAGTCCTTTTTCTGCTATTTGAAAAGATTTATTTGAACGGTTTTTAAAATATGTCCTTTTTAATATGGCACAATTATTCTCTTAACATCTTGTTCACAGATATTTCACAGTTTTATTACTGTTCTAAAGTATAGCAGATTCTTTCTTTTAATTGCTTTGTCAACTTTACATTCTTACTTATCTGATTTTTGTCATGGTGTAGATCTTTAAGAGAAAATTTAAGTGACAGCATATAAATTTAGTGCTGTTCATGTGCTGTTTTATATAATTTTCAAGAGATCTACATGTAAAGCCCTACTAAAACTTACTTTATATTGATTTTTTCATAAAAATTGACTCACATCTTGTTTCACATATAGGTATATCAATACAGTCTAACAGTAAGTCCTTGGCATTAGTTTCAGGGTATTTGAGCAGATTCATCACTTCCCCTTCTATATGATATAGGAGACTACATGGTATGACTTCCCATGGTCATCTGCCTGTGACTCCACACGCTGCTTCATTCCATCATGTGTGTTGTCCCCAATGGAGGAGCAGGCTTGGTATTTGTGTTGTTCCTGACTTTCTTGACTATATGGGCTACCTAGACCTTTGGGCAGCAGACTATCTTCTGGGTCTAGGTCTTGCAAGTGGGTTCACAAAACTTTCCTTCATGTGGGAGGGCAGGGAGCTAACTATATAGTTTCAGAAACATCTCTTGTTTATTTTTCAACATTTCAGTTCAGCCGAGAATTTTTAAAAAGTAAAATTTTACAGGAAAACTGCATTCTGTTTCCTACACAGCTTCTATTTACAGTGTTTAGCTACAATAATACTGATGATATGTTCAAAATAGGGGCTAAAACAGGAAGATGTGAGCAGAAGCCAAATTATCCAGTACCGATTAGGGGTCGACCTGCTGAAGAGCAGCTCTGAAGAGAGGGACCTGGGAGTCCTGGTTGACAGCAAGTTAACCATGAGTCACCAGTGTGCCCT